>CAEFZX010003189.1:0-98472 GCA_903066825.1 Alfaro cultratus
TAATAATAATAATAATAATAATAATAATAATAATAATAATAATAATAATAATAATAATAATAATAATAATAATAAAAAACAGTCTCTTAATTTAAATCAGATCACATGTACAGTTTGGTTAATAACTTGCACTTGGACTGTGCTAAATAGAAAGAACATAATAAATATTCTTGGTAAAATTTCAAATCTCTACCATTCAAGAGCTCAAAATGCTGAGAGTGCCATATTTTAGTTTGTTTTTTATTCTGCATAATTTAAGGCAGAAAGCAGTAAAGAAACAGGACTTTATTGCGATCAAAAAATGTCAAATTAGTATTAAAATAACCCAAGCTTGTCTCTAATCTTCCCACTGTTTGTTTTAATATCACATTATGGAATACTTCAAGCAGGATTGCTTATGTAAATAGGAATATTTTCATTCATTATATGGAATGATTGAAATAAAATCATTACACCACTTTCATTCTAAGATCCCTGTAGGACGTTTGCTGAATACTTTTACAATCCATCAATTTGCATTAACACACACAGACTGACTTTACGGTTTTGACTGTTTTTGACAATTTCATTCCAGCGAGAGCTAAATTTCTCATTACCTAAGAAGAGCAGAGATTCTTATCACACATGAGCACACACAGCGGGATGTGACTGGACCGCTAGCTTTTAGATCTGCCCGTGCTTCTCCTGTGTTCTGACTTGGTGCCAGACGCCGTGAAATTAGATTATTATCTGTGAAATGATAAGCTCTCTTCCTTCTCCTTGTGATCCAGACAGGAAAGATTTGGGTCAAATGCAGATGCTGAGAAAGTGCTGGAGGCCAAAGCAGCACCTCTAAGGGGGGGAAACTAAAGTCTTCAACCTCATTAGGTAAATCTTTATTTGTTTCCTGAAGCCTGCGTCTGAGATGGAGAGAAGAAAACCAGTGAACCCAGGGATCCCTCTTCCTGTTTGAAATACTTTCATAAATGACCCCAGGTTAAACAAACATTCAGGGTGTGAATTGTCATCTTTACCCCCTGACTGCTGATTTCTCTTGCTCTGAGCACTCAGCAGCAGATGCCTGACTGTGCTAATTGTAGGATTCCCTGCATACCTTTGCTTTCAACACTTGAGGCACATGCAGAGGTCACAGGGACACACCAGGAACGTAATGTACGCTTGTTCCTGAAAATCATAAATACTAATACATCTCAAACAGTTAGAATATTGTGGAAAAGTGCAACATTTCTTTATTGGAATCATCACATGTAGAGTGATATATTCCAAGTCTTTGTTTTTTGTCGTTTTGAATATTATGGCTTACAGATAATGAAAACTCCAAATCCAGTGTCTCAGAATATTAGGATCCAGTGAAAAAATCATTATTGAAAACTCAATAATGAGTTTTCAATAACTCATTATTGAGTTATTATTGAGTTGATTGAAAACTCAATAATGAGTTTTCAATAACTCATTATTAATGAATTATTGAAACTCAATAACTCAACATTGTTTAGTGTGTAATCAGTTAATAAAATTAACTGATTACACACTAAACAGTTAATTAACTCTAAACACCTGCCAAGGTTTAAACGGTCACTCGCTCTGAGTCTGTGGGCTACACAATCATGTGGAAGAGCATATGAACAGAAAATTGAGTTGAAGGAAAACGTGCAGAAGGAAAAGGTTGTTGAAAACAACAGTGAAAACTTTGAGAGGATTGTCAAATAAAATCTATTCCAGAAGAGCCACTGCACACAGATGAATGCTACACATAAAGTAGAAACATTGTAATCCCTGTGATCCACTTTGCTTGAAGTCCAGTGTGAAGTTTGGGGTGCCATGTCATCTGCAACTCACCTGACCTGAAACCCAATGAAAATCTATGAGCTCTTCTCAAAAGGAAGATGAGAGACACCAGAACCAACAAGGCAGATATCAAAGAAATCTGGGCTTCCATTACACATCAGCAAAACGACAGGGTGATTGCCTCCATGGCACTGTGCATTGATGCAGTGATTCATGCAAGAGGAGGCCCAGAAAGGTATTGAGTGCATAAATACTGTATTATTAGGATGCCTCATTCTGATGCCAAATTGTCAATTAAAATTTTCCGACACACTAAAGTTTGGGTTTTCTTTGTAAGCCGCAATCATCAAAATTGCAAACAACAATTTGCAACTTTAAGCATAAAATATTTTACTTAGTGTAAAATAATCTCTATAAAATGACCATTTTGATTTATGAATTGACTGGCAAGAAATATTGCACAATATTCTCATTTTTTGAGACGTACTAGTAACAGTACTTTGCCCATTTGTACTGGTAGGGAAATCTTCCGTGGGTGAGATTGATAAGGTGACTATGTGCAACAAAATGAGCCAAAGGCTTTTTGTCCTTATTTGTTTCAACCCAGGTCAGCTCTGACCTCTGGGCAGTGGGGGGGCCATGCTCCTCTTAAGCATTAATTAGTGTGAACAATAACACACAATTGGTTACATTAGTTAAATTAGCTGAAACTCATCTAATAAAGCAGGGAATGCACCAACTGGCTCAGTGAAGCGCTCAGTTTGGGTAATGATACACATGCTTTGATGTTTAATGAAAGGCATCTCTGGCTGTTCAGTTTGCTCAGTTCACTGCTTGCTTGATGGCCTTATGCGTAACACATAATGATAGACATAAGCAAGATGTGTGCATAGAAAACAAACACAAATATTACACAAATTATATAAAATAGGCCACAACACAAAAATTCATCTTAAATTAAATTGTCTTATACATTAGCAGAACAGAGTCAAAGTAGATTAACACAATCTCATAAACATTAATTTGGGATATTTTAATGCTTTTACAAAACAGATGTCAGCATCGTTGGAAGGCCCAGAATAACAACAATAATAAGAAACCCCTTTCTCGTAGCTTTATTCAGTACAGGGACTATCTTTCCCCAAAATCCCTGTAAAAAATGTTGATCTTCTTTTGGATGTATTTTTTCTACAATAATCTGCACCATATTTTAGTTTGCCCACTTCGTACACTGTAGCCTTACTCAATGTTTCCTTTTGGATAGAGTCAAACAGCTCAGCGGTACCCATTTAAGTAGCTCTGTCTGTATTTGCTGTTGCGGAGCTGATTCCAGCATTATTAAAAGAAGCAAACGGTCTCCAGACCTCTGCACACCAGCCTCCAGTGAGCACTTATTTTGTTGCTGCCTTCAGCTTCTCGGCATTTTCCATCCGGCTCAATCTTCTTTCCATTAGGTTTCTGTTCTCTCTTTTACTCAATCCACTAAATACAAAATGAAATGTCTGAACAGAAACCACTCAATTGTATTATGCTATTTTATATTACCATTTTGAAAAGTTGTTTCTAAAAGTTGTTCTTGCTTCTGACTGCAGGACATACTAACAATAAAACAAAGTACCTCGTTTTGGCAAAGTTTGTTGGTGCTAACCTAATGGCTCAGCCCCCCACAGCTTTACGTCTGAGGGGATCGGTTAGACTTTGCTTAACAGTGCTTTTTTGAATTCCTTAAACACAGAGACTATGGCAATTGCATTAGAGCTTTTCTCATTAACAAGTTAAATCATTTTCTCTGTGAAGTGAGGCACTTTAATGCTTAAATACTGCCTGCGCTCTGCAATATTATGTAGTCCAAGACAAAGGCAAGTCAAAGACAAAAGTCTCACAACAAAAATATTCTACTGAGAATTTATATCTAATTTCAGCAGCAATCTTCAATTAGAACAAGGGTCTCAGGGGAGGACTGGGCTCTATGACTTCTGATTGGTGAAGTTGAAATGATTTCCATTCCTGACACATCTGTTTGTGGTTACAATACCTGGCATCAAAACTATTTTCTACCCTCAGTTATTCTTTTACTTTGGTGCTGAAGGGGCCTTGTTATAAAATGGGTTGTAAAACACCGTTCAGTATTGTAAGCAACTATGACTTTAAGAGTCAACGAGTGAATAGTAAGCAAACTGAGTCTGAGCATGTATTTATTACAAATTCACAGTATGACCAGAATCAGATTGAGAAACCCTGCACATTTTCATCAGTAGTTAGGATGTTTACCATCTTGGGGTTTAAAACTATGGAAATTACACATTTAAACATTCAACCTATCTTGTAAATCATGTTTATAGTATTAGGAATATTTTTAACAACCTTACCTCATTATGGGGAAATATGAGTGAAGATTGTTATGGGAAAAAAGCCTGCTGAATGTTAGTGTGCCTGGCTGAGTAATGAAAGAACATAAAATTGTTCAGCTGTTTGGAAAAATAGAAACACTTTTTAAAAGTCAAATCTAGAAGAAAAATATTTTTGACAGTCAAGGTTTGACTCTTGCACTTCTACAGATATGACAACAATATAAAGGTGCAAAGCAGTTTGTTCATTATAAAACAATGTGTGGAATAGGGTCTTTTTCTCCTTAAACCCTTTATTTTTGAACTGAGTACAATGGCTACTTGTGAAGCTCTGCTTGTTTGGTCAAAATTTATAGAAAAATAGGTAATTATGATTCCAGGTTGTGCACCTGTAACTGCATCAATGGTCATGGATGCTGGTGAATTTGTCCCTTTGCCAATCCTTACTGACATTTATTTACTTCTTCATTATGCAAAATGTAAAATCTTGGGATCTGAAAACAATAAATGTGTGTAGCAATAAGTTTTTTCCACTTTAGATCAGCAAGTAGAACCACATTTCTTTATATTCGGTATTTACTTCCACAGGCTTTTCACAATAGTTTAAAAATGTTAGTCCATTCTTCCTAACAAGATTTTGGTCAACTGGCTCACAAATGTTTTCAGCTCTGCCTGAAAAATGTCTTCAGTATTGAAGAAAAAACTTTGCTGTCTTTCTGATCTGATTTAATCTGATTTGACGCTATGGTGATAGAAAAAGGCTTTGTTTTTATCTTTGTGAACGTGGCCCTCTGAAGCACTTTGTATCTGGAAATATTGTGTTGTTTCCCTCCTAATGAAGATACCTACTGAAGAAGAAAATAAACCAGTTAAACTTTTCATGATCTTAATATTAATGACAAGTTAGTTGTTTTTTTTTTCTCTGACAAAAAATTCACATGATTAAATATTTTATATGTTGCTTTCAGAATTTTCTTATTCCATTAAAACATCATATGGGTGCTTATCTCTCCTAACATATTGAAAGAAAGAGGAAAATATTGAGTTTGGTCAGTGGTCTGTGTAAGGTGGAGTTTTGTACATCTGAAAACAAGACCAGAGAGACTTTAATAAAATTTTGTTCCAAATATGTGCTTGTGAAGTTTATATAACAGCCTGGCCAGCAAATGTACTTAGATCAGCACAAGCAAGGCAGAAATGTCCAAGGAGTTGCAAGCATGGCTGAAGTCATACAGCCCACAACAAATGATGGCCTTATACAGACTAAATGGTGCTTGACAGCATTTTAGGATTATGCAGATGCATCACTATTAAGAGGGGGATTCTTTCATTGGGCTTCCTTGTACATCAGATGAGCCAAGAGACTCACAATACAGGAATCATGTGTTGGTTGTGATAGTGGTGTGTTGTCTGACCGAGGTTGTTCTGAACTAAACACGCAGATGTGAAGTAAATTATCTGGAAATCCTTGGCATAGATGTTGAGTGAGGTTAAGAAATGATGTGGGAAGAAAAAGATGGACAGAAAAGCATGTGACTAAAGTTTGACCACAAGTTAGCCACTGTCTCCGACTTCAACCATAGCTATTTATCTGTTCAGAAATTTAACTTTCAAATGCAATCTGCTGCAGTGCTCAGTCAAAGAACTCTATGCCCAGAGTGAACTGAACTAAAGCAAAATTAAACCAAACTGCAGTTGTTCAGTGGCCATAATTGCCCAGTATCAAACTCTGTTATGTATTTCTGATAATGCATTTCGCTTTTAACCAATGACACCAATATCCTGAGTATGTAATGTTTACGCAGACTAGCAGACTTTTATGTTGTTCATTTCTCTATTTAATGAAATAATGAATCTGTTATTTATTAAAGCTTATATTTATTTCATTTAATTAGATGTTGTGCCTGCTTCTGCTAGCTGTTTAGGTTGCATATGACTTCAGTTTTTCTTTTTTTTAATGCCACACAGAAAGTGGTAGAAGCAAAACATGTTCAGAAGGATAACATTCTCATATACGATGAAGCCCTCACTTTATGTCTTCTCTTGGACCGTAGGCCAAAGTTTTACATCCAAGAAATAATGATAATTTTTTCATTAACATATTATTTTCATGATATGTCGAGTCCACATGATCTCATATTTAAATGCTGGAGCTGTGCTATAAATTTCATCTGTGACGGTTTTGTGATTAAACAATGGGTGGTGGCTTTGTCACACACACGCCCTTTTAAGACATCTGCACTATGAGGGATCGTTTCAACACACAAAGGCCCAGTGTTTTAACCTCTGGACAGAATGAAGTTCAACCAAAATGCAGTTCCTTGGAGAGCGGGGCTGGTTGCCAACAAAACTAAGGTCATGTCACCTCTCCTCTAAAACATAACAGAGCACATCTCAGTTTATTTGAACTTTGCTTCAAACAATACTACCAATGGAAATTCATCATTCCATGTGGAATCTATAGGGCCTAGCATAATAGGAATTTATAGCTGTGAATAGATGAAGCCTCCCCACATAGTTGTGGTAACATTTTTAATCTTTCACATAATCCAAGGTGTCCCTTATTGCAGATTTATCTTTAATAGATCATTCGCAGGTAATTGTATTGAAGAAAGTAATAATGTTTGCTGGCAGAAAGTAGACTTTAATATCTTACTTAAATATTTTGATATGGCTAAATTTTGCTGAAGAACTATAAAGGGGTCGAAATGACTCTGTGACTACCTTCGTTCTGTATTTTTGGTCCATCTACTTTTGCTCTTCATTTGAAACTGTATTATTTGGAAACTTTTTTTTACAAAAATACTTTAGCCTACTGACGTTATCTAGCATTAAACAAGATCCATAATTTAGAGTTACTCTGAGTCCCTCCTGGATGGCTGAGCTTCTCACTCAATCTCTAAAGGAGAACCCAAACACTTTGAGCAGAAAATTTATTTTGGCCACGTATATTTGTGATCTTGTTCTTTGTGCCAGTCCCCAAACCTGGTTACCAAAGACATTTTACACCAATTGCCCAGACTATCAGCTCTCTTTTCACCACAACAGATCCATACAGTGCCTGCTCCACTGCAGGACCTCTTCCCTGACCCGGACAAGGCATGCTACCCTTTTTCTGGCTCAAGGCCATCCTGTGGTCTTGGATTTGGAGACCTTGATCCTCATCCGGGCTGATCCGCACCACCCTGGAAACTGAATGTTTGAAGGGAGCAACTGTGTTGGTTTATGACACCAAGAGACCTTGACAAAACATTGGAATGTGTTCATACTTACAGTGCTTCCGCACTTAGATATTTTCTCAAATTGAGAAGCCTTGATAGAGTGCAGAAAGTGCATTTTTTCTATTTTGTATCATGGATTTGTGCACACCCAGGAAGTTAATACTCCTTCAAAGCATTATGGGAACCAAAAGACCTTGCAATTGTTGCATTTTTTTGTTATAGATGGTGGTTTATTTAAAACCCAAAGCGGGAAAAAAAAAAAAAAAAAAAAAAAAAAGTAACTCAAGCAAAACAATAAAATGCTAATTTTAGACATGTAGTGAAACCTGCAGGCATGAAACAAAGAAAGGCTAAACTCACACAAAACAATTAGGTCAGAAGTCAAACTGACTTTGGAAACTTGGTGGTCCAGCAGGCAGGCGTGGAGTTTCTCATGTCTTAAAGGTCAGCTCTATTTGCTTAGGAATCCAACTTGTCAAATTACATTCGTGGATCATAGAAAATGGTTTTAGATGTGCACAATTTTCAAAAAAAAAAAAAAAAAAAAGAAAACAGAAAAAACCCACCTCAGCATGTCATAGGTTGTTTGTGAGTCACTGAGCTGTGTGACATTGAGACTAACAACAGCCCCACAGGACACATCTTAACATGTGACTTTGATATTTCAGCAACGATGAACTGGATGCCGTCAAAAAGAGTCCTCTGACCTATGACACACAAAGACAAGAGCAGAGTGAATAGGAAAACACTGAAAGCTAAAGAAACCCATTTGGAATTCCTGCATTCCAGGATTCCAGGGCTCCCTGGAGTGACTGCGAAGCTGCAGGAAACAGATTGGCTCAAAGTGACCGGATGGAGCAAAGTTGACTTCCTCAGAGGATGTGCATCTATGCAAATGAGGGAACGTGAAATCTTTCTGAAAAGTTTAATGAATAAGTTCTATAATTCGTTGTTATGCTAGGGTTGTTTCCCCCTTTTTTCAACGGAGAACATATTTGTTGAAAATGGTTTCGGTTTTAAACATCTGCTTGGGTGTTTCCCATGGCAGCAGTTCTGTTCTCGGGAGCTTTTCCTGGCAAAACTTAGAAATAACTGCGTAACCATTGGAGATGAATCTGTATGTTAAATACTCAGATCAAAACAAATACCAATAACACATTTTTGTAACATGAAAAATTAATGTTTAGCAGAATTATGAAATACATGTGAGTTTAGGTATTTGTCTCTTTTCCCCTTTACATCTAAGCAAAGTTTGATGTTTTGTTTGAGTCACTCCATCTTTTTTAAAGGCACTCACTTTATGCTGTTGTGATAGTATTGTACACAAAGCTTCTTCAGAAAAAAAAACTTCATGTACAAATTCACAGCCACAGCTTAGTCATGGTCACAAGTGATTAATACAGGCTTTAACTGTTTTATTATTGCTGTGAACACAAAGAGGCACTGCATATACTGCAAGAAGTTGTACGTCAAGGTGCTGATACTTACTTACAAGAATTACAATGACAAAACGACAAAGAAAAAACACTGAAAAAGCCTATTGCTCTGGTGTTAAATTGGAAGCACCAACTCAGTGTCATTATTCAGCCACCCCTGATGTAATTCCACCGTGGGTGGTGAACGGCTCCCATGTCTCCCTTGTTAAAACTGCACTGGACTCTAATCACAAAACAAATCGTTAGGCATGAAACAATAGACTAATAGATTAATAGACAGCATAGTCTGTTTTCCGAATTTCAGAGATTACCCTACGGCTGTAATTGTGCTGATATTTCCATTTATTTGAGGAATCTACCAAGCATATGGGAGCATTATGTGAGTAAAAGTATTTCTGAGTGTTGGCGAGACATGAAACGCAGTACAGTATGAGGGATGAAATGAGAAACACTGAACTAGCTGTAAATTCAGAGCAGGGATTGAAAGATCACAGAGTTTAGCACAGTCACATTTGTCTGGGATTGCTGTGTCATCTTTCATACACCCTAGAAGGGTACACTTTGAAAAATTAGATTTGTGAAATATTGAGTTTGAAATAAAGTGTAAAAAATGTTTAGTAAATAGTAGAAATCTGTTCCAGTTAGGGAGAGGTTGTCTTTTCTAGTGTGCATAAAGATCACAAGTTTTTGAATCATCATTCCTGGGTGGATCCTGATCTTTTGGAGCAACGATGACGCTGTTCTTGCAAAAACACTGAAAATCATTAAACACATTTCTTACTGCCTTTATTTCCTCAAAAGATTATTATAAGGGTTACTGATGTCTTTTTTATTACAGTCAGACATGCTCAGAAAGTTTATTCAGAATCAATATAATCATGTTAACTTTTGTTTTCAGACATATGTTGTAACAATGACCAGTTATAGCCAAGGGGAAGATGTTTCTCCAAACCTAAATAAAAGCTTGCCAATTTTTTTCTCACTAATTTATTTTCCATCTGAAAAAGTCACTCAAAAAGGGCTAAAAGGGCACAGACATGTCCAAATACCACCATCGTCACTTGAGGCTCCAGGTGTCAGGCCATGTTAGTGTTAGCATCCTGCACTACACACATCTGTCCCCTTACATTAGTCTCCACAGCTAACCCAGGGCTTCCCAGGCCTCAGACAGGCCACACCTGGTTTAACCTGTCCACAGATGTTGAGTCTGTTTGGGTGAAGCTTGGGAGGAAAGCTGCTGGGATTAGACTAATTGACTGGCTGAATCCCAATGTTTAATTTTCAGTCTAGTATCCTTCAGCTGATCGCAGAGAGAATTAACACACTTTTACCCCCCACCTCCCTTACAAAAATAAAAGAAAGAAAACCATGCCTTTAATATAACTACCTCTGGTCTTTTAATAATGCTGCCTTTGCATTTATGAATAAAACCTTTATTTATGCTGAAAAATGAAATTAATCATTCTCTTTGTATATATGTCTAATATAAATGGGACTGAATGTTTCTAAATGAACAAGGATTTGCAAGAGAGTTCATATCCCTTCTAGCTTTTTTTGCTTTTTGTCACATTACATCCACACATTTTGCTATGTTTTATTGGAATTTAATATATTAACCAGCACAGGGTAGCGCAAAATGGCAAAGTATATTTTTTTAAATTTTGCACCTAGTTGTCTTCAGAAGTCTCCTGAAAGTGAGTCCATCACTGAGGATGTTAAATGAAGGCCTCAGATTATCGGAGAGTATTAATCAATAAGCAGCATCCAGAAAACCAAGAACCTCAGCAGACAGGTCAGGCGTAAAGTGGAAATGTCTGAAGCATAAAATATATAAGGTCACCCATAGACAAAATCTGATGGATTTGGAAAAATCCAAGGTAAATACAGACTGAATTTATGTAGAACGTTTCTAATCAAACTAACTGCACAAAAATTGTTACCAGAGCCTCATAATCATAAGTAGAATGGTTGGTAGTTTGGGTGTGAGCGTCTTCTCTACACATTAACATGATGGGATGAAGCTTTCAGCTTGCAAGACAACTACACTAACATTGTCAAGTCAGAATGTGGGACTAAGAAGATTGAATGAAAAAATTAACATGCTTCTTGTGAAAATGTGTTACTTTTCCCCCCTCATTTGAACTGAACAGGATCATGAGACATGAGAAAAGTTTTGAAGCATTTTATCATTGGATTTTAGCAGAGGAGGTGAACACTTTTGAGATCCCCTGTACGGTTAGATGAAGTTCTCTGCCTCTTCGTTGCGACCCCTCATTACCTGCTCTTCGCTGTACAGATTAGCGTGGAGCTCAGGACAGGTCAGACATCATCCAAACAGAGCAGATCTGTTGATCTCCTGGGCTCTAATGGGTTCCAGCTGCCCCTTCCCTCATTTTCTCACGAGAGCCACACATCCCAGATGTCTCACGCTGGCTGGCTGGGCAAGCTCTCAGCTGGCTTAAAGCAAAGGACGAGAGCTGAAATAAAACGGAGGTGCCAGTAAAACTTTATGTGTTCTGCCGGTCTGTCACACAATAGAGATCTGGTTTATCCCCTTCAACTGGGAACAAATTAAACACAGAACACTCTACAGCAAATAAGCTGTATTTGTTACAATATCTGCCAAGCATCTTTTGGAAATGGAGAACATATTTCAGTCCACACACTGTGTTTACATAACTGTACAGTATTTTTGAGACAGCACTGTGCAGTGGACATTATCAAATGGTTCCATCTGATTCTGCAATAACCACAAAACACAAACCAGCTATTGTTCCTTCACCTGTCCAAGACATATTCTTTCCTGTTTCTGCAAATTACCTTTACAGTCATTTTCTATTTACTATTGGCAGAAAGTAGAGCTTGAAAGTCTTTTAATGTTTGCTGTGTTTTATCGGGTACTGTAGCCACAGCGTCTGTAGCAGCCCTAGAGACATGAGACCAGCTGCCTACACAACTCCACCTTCCTCACTGTCACTCCTCCTTATCCAGATCTCCACTCTGAGGTGCAAAACTCCTGCAAACACATTGACATACACACACAGGCAACCTCTGTCCCAAGTGCCTTTGTCTGGAACCATATATCACGGCGCTGAACACACCTTCAAATTGTTCCTTTGGGAATGATTTCTAATGCACATTTCATTAAATGTTTTGACATAATGTTATTTTATTTCTTACTGCTGTCCTACAAAAGGCCCTGTCTGACAGCTTTTTTCCATCAGAGTAGCACACATGTAGGTCCTGAAGGTGAAAGAAGTTTGTGATGTCAAAAAGCATTAACATAGTTGTAAAGCATTCCCGTTTTGTCCGGGTTTTTTTTTGTTTTTTTTTTAAAGCTCCGCTGTAGTAAATAACTGCTCACAAATGATCGGGAGGCACGACTTTTCCTGGCATTCAAAAAGACGCTGTGGAAAGGAAAAGATTAGTAAGAGATCTCTTCTTTACCTAGATTTCTTCTATTTTACAAAAAAGAAGAACTCGAGTTTTCAACGGAACTGAGATTGGATGAGTGACAAAGTTACAAGGCTTGTTTAAACTATGATTCTTCCTTGCCAAAGGAAACAGCAAAAGAATACCTGCTTGTTGCAATTTATGCTATGGCTTTTAAGTTTCCTCTGTGGATTTTCTGATCGGTGCAATTTTACAGCAATGCATACCTCACCCCCTGAATCATGGCGTTGGCTCCAGTCAGCTATGACTGTATTCATGTCAGTTTGGCCATGGTAGTTTTCCCTGGGAATTTTCGAGGTCTTTAAACATGAGAAATTGTCTTAGTTCTTTACAAACCAGATGGCCCTGCTATTACTTTTCACATCTCAGCTTTAGGCCCAGAGACAGCAACACAGGCGAGTTGCTAATGACATGTGAATGTACTGTACATCTAAAAGGGGCGAAATGTATGTTTTCTGCCATTGTTTATATGTAAAGCAGACCTGCTTAAAGCCATATCCTCTAGTGTTTCCGTAACTTCTGGCTTTGCCAAGCAAGTTTAATCGAAACTATAGTAAGCATGTTTTGTTTCAATACTTAATATTGTATATTTGACTGTATTAGACACTGAAATAAACATATGCAACCTATTGACGCTCCATTCTATTTCAACAGCTTAAAACGATATTTTTGAGATTCGGTGTGCATGTCAAGTTGTGATACAAGAGTATTTCAGTCATCTTATTTACATTTGAAAATAAGAATAACTAATGTTATAGGATGAAATATAAGTCAATGTACTGAAAAACATTGACATTTCTTTGCAATGAAATAAACCCAAAGTTGTAGTTCATTGCCAAATTGGGGTCAGAATCAGCCTTTGTCCTTATCGACAGTTTAATGGCTGTTTATTGGTGATTGATGAAAGTATGTGAATAATAATTAAATTAGTATCTTAACAGGAGCTATTTTTATGCAGTGCTTTTAAGTGTTTCATAAATTCATAAGTTTTAAAAAAAAAAAGCTTAAAGGTTTTTATTATTTTAATGTTTGTCTTTGATTTTCTGCAAATCACTACAGATTTCCTTCGGTATGAATAGTTGCTTTGCCTTTAACCAGTTAGTTTTTGCTCAGTATTATTTTTGTTACTAAATGTTTTAATGTCTTTTAATACTTTTAATGGTGATATTTAATTATTCATTCTCTGTAAAGGAATTAATAGAACTTTGTTTTATATTTTCTTTTTCGATTTGAAAAACATACAGTCAGTGAAGTTCAGCCCTTTGAACATACTCTGGAAAGATCATGATGATGTGGCATTTCCTATGATACATTTGCGCTCATTTCTGCCTCTGTCTGCTAGTTTTCAGCAGCCCCTTGTGTGGCGCAGCTGCAGCTGCTTGGTCTGGAAGTGGCAGGTGAAGATGTGAACTGATGTGGTGAATGTGCAAACTTTAGCTGCTGCCTTGCTTCAGTCTGAACTGCCATGTCCAGCTGTTATTATTTGAACCTGTTGTGCTTCTGTAAAATACTTTTTGGCTGCAGACCTCAAATCCTTGGAATAAAGTAGCTCCGGTACAGTTAGCCAACACAGCTTACATAACTGTATAGTCAGAGCTGAGCACACTGATTCACTACATAATACCTAATGGGTAAAAGCCAAAGCTGCAAAGACAAAACAGTGAAATCAAGCTATTAATACTTATTAAAGGCAAAATCAATAAACGCTATATTGCTAGAGGTATTCACTCACTTCTAAAATCATTAAAATCAGGCATTCCAATCACTTCCGTAATCACAGATGTATAAAGTCCAACACAGCAAACTTTATTCTTTGCAATCCACACTCCAGCAGCGGAGTGTGGACTTTGCTTTTACCAAACATTTGTTTCTCTCAGCAAATTCCAGCCTGTCGCCATGATAAGAGGCCATCTGTGCAATTAGTCCAGTCATAAAACATCCTCACTACAAAAATATTTCGCTACCAACGTTTAGTTGTTTTTAAACAAAATAGAAGCAACTGTGGAAGTGGTAAGCCATTTAAAATCACAGAGCATGGCCAGCAGATGTTTGTTTTGGTCACAGAGGTCGTCAACTTCCTGATGAGTCAATAGCTACAGACCACCAAGCTTTATGTAGCCTTTAGATTAGCTAAAGATCAGTGCACAGACAGTTTAATGCAACTGGTCTCCATGACCGAGCAGCTGCATCCAAGCCTAACGTTACATGTGTGGAAAGCAGCAGTGTGAAGCATGTCACCACTGGACATTTGAGCAGTACTGATGGGTTTTCTGGAGAGATGAATAATGCCTCACTGTCTGACAATCTAGTGGATAGCTCTGGGCTTCGCAGTTGCCAGCAGACAGACACTTGCCTAGCTGCATCTCGTCAACAGTTTGGTGCAGAATGGATTGCAGTGTTGGTCTGTTTGTCAGGAGTCGGTTTCATCTCCGGCAGCATTGGCATTTAAACAGTTTAATGAGCCCATCTTAGTAGGAACAGTGTGGAGACAACCCCTTCAGCGCAAACATGGCTGTGAATTGGTGCACAATGCAAGGTCCATGACAACATTGATGACCAAGTTTTGTGTAGAACAGCTTCGCTTTCAGTACTGAGTTGTGATCTAAACATCTAAACCTGATAAAATACCTTCAGAATGAATTAGAGACTAGAAGGGCAGGTCGTTTAGTCCAATGTCAGTGTCTGAAGTCACAAATTTGGTTTTGGAAAAATGTTTAAGCTAAATTTTGTTCAGTCAGTTCCCAGAAGAGGTAAAGCTAATATAGTCGACTTTTCTAACTCTGCCTTGTTTCCTAAAGGGTTAGACAAACAACTTGCAAATTGTTTAAAAAAAACAGACAATAGGTAATAATACGGCTCTCCTTGAGTTCATCATATTTATTTTTCACATTTCAAAACCTGTTTTGAGTTTTAAATTTGCTTACCGTGTCACAACCTTTTCATGCATTTGTTTCATGCAGCTGGTGGAGAACTTTCAAACCCTAAGGGACCACTAACATGTTTTAAATATTTTTATCTTACTGAATATCCTAAATAAGTAAAGATAATCCTCATTGTGTTTAAAGCACAATGAAGTAACACTGGCTTGATTGTAGGTTTTCTGTCTGAAAATTCCTCGCTGGAATATTCCTGTTGAGAAGAAAATTAAATAATCACATATTTTATGAGGTCTCTGGGCAGAATCCCCCCACCCAGGCCATTAAAATACCTTGTAAAAAAATCCCCACACTCTATATAATGTATGCTAGAGTAAGGGTAGAAAGTTTAAAGCATGTTGCAGTGTGCATACTGAATGCTGTAGTTACAATAAAGACATGCCTTTATTTTTAGCAGACTTGGGCGTGTATGCTATAGAGTTGAATGTTTATGGATAAAAGATTTACACTGAAGAAGCATCCAATTCTTTTGAATGGTTTTGATCTGAATTATTTTGGAAATGGATGATTTGAGAACTAATAATGCTTATATAAGTAAAAAAACAAATGTAAAATAAGGATGTTGGCTTTATTTCAACATAGTGACAGCGAACTGAACTATAGCTTGCAGAATGTTTGAAGCTTGTAATTTGAACGAAATTATTTTATTGGTATAAATTATATTATATATCAATTTGCAGCTTTTAGTGCATTTGTAAGGTTCTCTAAAGCCTAAACATTTAAAATTGATTGTAATTGTATAATTATATTTGAATGTAGCAAATTTTAATACATCTTAAATGCAATGTTTTTCTTTTTAGCTTTTGTAGTTATGTGCAGATTGTGGAAAATGTGTTTTCTAGTATAAACCTAAACATCTACATTAAAGTGTTGGTTTCCAACAGAAACATTAGATAGATAAACTAGTTTATTATGAAATTCTTTAATAATGTAGCACAGACCAAACATTCATGGTTTTGATGGTGGTATTGCTGTACCTTGGTAAAATATGTGTAAATGTTTGCTACTTTGCTTCTTGACTGCCAGAGTATCCAGTGTCATAGTTACAAGGACCAGATGACATGTGGTTTGGAAATTTGACAAAATGATGCTTTACAGTCCACCCTAAATTCCAAAATATTTTTTTCTTTTTTGGAAACACAAAGCCTGTCGCTCTACACTATAAGTCATACAGTTTTCTTTTGCTCTTATTTGGCCTCATGTAGCCACCTTAAAAGTCTTGGGGGTTGTTTTAAACTGGTAAACCTATCTAAAATAAGTCTGTTGCATAATCCTGACAACAGGTTTTGAGTGCATGCAAGTCACTGGAACTACCAGGTTTCTCATGCAGTATTATTTGAGAGCAAAGGAAGCTGAGAGGTGGCAGTCAGAGAAAGTGTTGTGATGTAAGGATTCCTCAGATCACATGGAGCTGTAATCAGGAGTTGCATGTGTGAAAGAGCTCTTTGTCTGGACTCCAGGTTCTTGGGTTCAGCATATCAAATGGATTGGAGACGGCTTTGAAAATCCGCCCATTGGAACCAGGCCGTCCGCACAAAAACAAACACACTGCAGTGATTGCAGCTGTCCACTTTAAAGATGGTGTCTGTTTGTGTTTTTGCCTGTTCTGATGTGGGCCTGCATACCAGCCCACTGGACAGTCAAATGCTTGCTCCCTGGTTCCAGAGTGAGAGCCTTAGTTGTGGTTCTGCACACCTCAGGTGTTGATTAGCAGCTGTATGATTAGTTCTCACGAGAAAGAAGGCAGGACTCTCTGATAGTCACGTTGGGATGCTCTTTCTTTGACCTAACAGAGCGGTGTGTGGTCCTCATTAAATTTCTTACACTCTTTTAGAGGAAGGACCCAATGCTATCATCTCTCTGTGATTTAAACTGCACTACTTTGTTTTGTGATGTCAAACCCAATCAGATAGATAACTGTACAACTTAATAAGTTTCAGATTGCTTTTTGAGAAATCCTGCCCTTTTTCATTGTTCACTTACCAAAGACCACAACAGCAAGACTAATTTAGTCTTGTGAGTATGTATGAGTGTGTGTGGATGTTGATTTTTGTCCTGAGTGTATATCATAGTAATCACAAAGTTTTTTTTTTGTTGTTTTTTTTTGTGAGAGCAATGCGAAGTGCAAAAAGGTATGACATGCTGCATGTGTATGTTTTAGATTTTTTAATAGAAAAAAACTTACATTTGTGGAGAACCTATTTTGAGGTGCAAACATTCTGACTTGAAGTCTTTGCTAATGCCAATAGTTTAGTTGAAGAATAAAGTTTAATTCTACTTTAGCCATATTTAGGTTATTTTTCTTTTGAATTTTGCTGCAGATGATGCTGGCATAATGGCCACCTGCTGGTGCACAAGAGGTATTACAAGGCATTTGACTTCAGAGTCAGGGGGTCAGGTAGACACCATTTTAAAAAATGGAGTTGGACATAAATTTGTCGTTATTTCAGTAACATTTCAAAATGTAGTTTTGAGGGGGGGAAATATTTTGAAAAGATAACAAGATACAATTGTGGGCAGCAATCTATATTTTTTTGGTTACCAAGTCAAGTTTTAATGCTGTGCTGTTTTGTTTTTTTTTGGCAGTAACTTGATTGTAGAGAATATAGAATGTTATAATTTGGAGACCCAGCAAAGCATCTTTATACCCAAAAATCTACAAGCAGTCTATGATGTGTACATATCATTTATTCCCCACAGTGGGGAATGTCCACTTGGGACAAAAACTCACAGTGTTATGATACATAACACTAAAGATCTGGCAGCACTGAGACAGATGTTGTAATTTCTGCCCCATTTCAGATCAGCATTTTATATTCTGACGCACACAGGAATGCCTCCACATGTTCCTTCCAGCAAGTGTTACTAGAATAGTGGACTTTATTCTGGTGAGCCATACAGTGATCGGGTTTTACTTGTGATAGTTTAATTGCACCACAGAGAAACTGTAAAAACATTATTATGAGGACGTGATGTATCCCATCACAAAGAGTTTTACAGAAATGTTGAGCTTAACAGGAAACTTATCAAAGAATATTTTCAAAGTGTTGCATTTGGGCACATTTTTTCCACTTGCATGTACCATTTTCTGATGCAAAAGTTCAGATATTTCAAAAAACAGGCTACTGAATTCTGCTGGCATTTGTGAAACTTTGTAAGGGTTAGGGTCAGAGTACGATGGGAGTGGACCTGAGGCTTATCTGTGAGGATACAGATTCTTTTGTACCACTCCTGATCCCCAGGAATGATTACTCTGCTCTTCCAAGAACTGTGAAACTCTAGGACTTTCCATTTGATCTGATAATGTGAAATTGTGATTGTATTTTCCTCCAACTGACTTGAGAAATTTTCACTAAATGTTTGTTTAAGAGAAGAAAAGGTCAAGTAGAGCGGGACTCAGCTTACATTTGTCTTTCAGTCATGGAATGACAGATGTCTTTCTGCTGTTACAGTAAACATTTGTGCCTTTAACAGAAACAGACCTCTTCCATCATATTCAATTACACATGAATTTGATCACTATATAAAAGCTAACAGAGCACAAAAACAGAGAGTTTAGAAAAAGAAAAACAATTTTTTCAACCAAAATAATTGACAGTTTTATACAATTGCTGGGAATTACTCAGACACAAATCCCTGAACCATAAACTAATGCCCAGCTAGTAACAGAGCTAAACAGATTTGACTAAATAAAAGCAAAAACACAAAAGAGTGAGCAAGTATTAGCAGTGTAATGATTTAATAGAATTTGGTCATCATCAGTGCTGTTTTTGGAAGATTTTTTAAAATTTTTTAATTATAAGCGAAACCAATTGGTGCCTGTAATTAAACTCTGTGTTGTTACAGAATTTATTTTCAGCTGACTCGATATCGGTGTTTTTACCATGTTTATTTCAGCTATCAGAGTGTGATATTGAATCCCCGTAGATAGAACAAGATAACAGTTTACACCTGTGTTTTTCTCCTTTTAGGTTCTTCCTCAGTATCTTCAATGGGTTAGGAAATGTAAACGTGTCTGCCTTCCCTTCCTTTGTGATGTCATTTTTTTTTTTTTTTTTTTTTGCTGGTCTCTGGTCTACAGATGTGAACATTTATTTTTGAGTGTTGACAACAATATCAAAGCCAACTGTGTTCAAATTGGACACAAAACTACTTTCTATTTTATTACCATGTAAATCTACTGAGACCTTGTTACCTTTTTAGGACACTTGTTGGCAACTTGGTGCATCAGAAGTCAACAGTGCAGCCAAACCATTTTGACGCCACACTTCATACTTTGCAGATGTACCCACAAAAGTACATTGTTAATTATCATCCATATTATGTGAATACTGTTCTATGTGATAATATTGAAAATTTCTGGCATTTCAAGACATTCTACCTACATGCTCTTAAAACTATAATAAATCACCAACCACCCCCTCTGCCCTAAATCCCATAGAAATACCTTAGCTTTGATTGCTTTCACGATAACGCTGATGTAAAGTTTATTTGGACTTCTGTGGCTTAGATCTATTTTAGATTAATCATGTTTTTATTTCATTCAAAGACAGAAAGATGTACGATTTGGGGGCCTTTTGCATTCCAAGTAGGGACAGTGAGGTGCAACAGATGCCGGTGTTGGATCCAGTCTTGAAGACCCGGATTAGACTTCAGAGTGATTTGTGACTTATCAGAAGACCTGTCACAATGGAGTACATTCACTTTGTATCCACCGTGACTTCATTTGAGTCACACATTCACCTCATTTTCCCTTCTCCTTCATTTCACACATCCCCCCCCTCCCTTTACTTTTTCTGCACAAAAACACAGTGCTAAAGTCTTTGGTCACAATGGACTTTGTCCTTGGCTACTTCTTTCAAAGATGTTCCTAATCCAGCAGATGTTCTGAAACATAACGCTTTTGTCACATATTAGGCCAATTGTGCCAGAAACGCTGCTCTCCAACCGCTTGGCTCAGATGTCTTTTGTCCCATCGGGTCCAAGGGCTCAGCAGCATCCAGCTGGCATTGCTGAAAGAGAGCGAACCGCTGGGATCCTTGACCGCCTGGATACCACCTAACCATCAGCAGCAGAAATGAATTAGACGTTAAAATCTCTCCAGTTTGATGTTGAAATGCTGACCTTTTCTTAAAAACTTGATCAAAAAACAGCTTTATATTTTTCTCAAGTTTTGAGTTTTGGTAACAGATTGATACTTTGGCTGTAACATTCCTAACATATGTGTATAAATATTATGGAAAACATACTGTGGGTCTGATCACAACAGCTCCATGCAAGTGTGAGCGTCTTGGGGAACAAAACTGCCTCATCCATTTTACTGGTGGACATGTGTGACATTTATCTTTTTGGATAATATGTAATTGAACTGATTGGTCATTATTATCATTGGGGGAAGAAGAGATGATGCACTTTTCTTTCACATTGCAACAAAGGCTTTGGTGGTGTGAAAGTGAGCTTTCCTATAACCCAAATATCAGTTTAGCTGAAGAATATTTATATTTTATTAAGCCAAAGCACTATCTAATTTTACATTACTGAATGTTGTTTCCCAACTGTGCAACTGGTTAGTTAAATGTTTTTGTTGTTTTTTTTGCTAAAAAATTTAAAGTAAACTAACTATCTTCACTCAGTAACATGAGCAATCTGTATTTTGATGAGGTGCATCGTTTGAAGAACTTTTCCAACTCAAACTATCATCTTTTCTAAATGGCCGTAATTTATCTGTCTTCAGCTATTTTACAAATGCTGTTGACACAAGACAGTGGAGCTAAGAAAGCAGAAGAAAACCTGAATGGAAGCCAAGAAGTCCAACCAGGGAGTTGGGGGAAGGAATGTATTTCATTTAGGAATGAGAAGTTCAGAGTGTCATGCCACGATACGAAAACCATAAGTGGCTGAGTGTTTAGATGGTATAATTTAGTCCGACTGCTTTTCTGCCTCATTTACTGCTGAATATGAGCACAGCCAAGCTCTTATCAACAGACTCTTTTGTTGAGTTTTGATAAGGCATCATTGTAAAAACATCAATTTTATTATTATTAATAATATTGAAGCTTTCCATAAAGAAACTGGAAAAAAAAATTATTTTAAAGCGGTGTCTACATTTGTTCTGGAGTCCAAACATGTCTGGTACATAATTTGAAATAAAATTAGGAGTTACTACCACAGATGAAGAAAATTTTGAACTTTTAGCAAAGATTTGTCTCAAAGAGAGCATCAATGTGATTCAGACTTCCATCTAAGCCACTCGTGATGCTCTGCAAACATAATGTCTTTTTCCAGCCTAAGTAAATAGCTGTAAAAAGTTTAACATACAATAAAGCTTTTAAGTCGATACTAAAAAAAAAAAAATCATGTATGAAAAAATTACTTTTGGTGAAGAAATCACTGGGAGTACAATTCTTTGTGCCCTCAATAATAACTTTAAAATAACATAAAACAGTTAATATTTCTAAGATGATCTCAAAAACCTCGGAATGGAATAACATAAACGTAATTTTTTGAGCCACTACCCTGAACTCATATTTATCTTGCCAATAGGAACAGCATGGAAGGTTGTAGGAAAGAGGAAGAAATTAAAGTTCAGCTGCAGTGCAGCATCTTGGGATCATCAAGACTCCATAACAACCAGTAGATACTGTCTGCATGGACAAAATTGTTTCTTAACATGAGATTTTTTTATGTTAATGTTCTTAAATTAAAGTTTGTGCTTCAATTGGACTGGACAAAAGCTGTGAAATTATAATGCAGTAACATATAAATATTACCAGGGGTGCCAACAAATGTTTGTTCATTACTGAACAATGTGGAAAGACATGCGAACGTGGGAGCAGTGACAAGTTCAAGGACCTCTTTCTGAAATGTTCAAATTCTAACACAGATATTAGAAAAAAGAAAAAAACAAACATACTTAAATAAAAAGGCAATCTGTACCAGAAACCCTTTGGATATAAAATATTTTTTAAAATGATAATTAAAAATCTGGAATTTTAGTTGCCCTTTATTTATCGCCACATTTCTGTTTCCATGCGACATGTAGAATGATTATTAAATGTGGACATTTGCCCACTTTTGTCCTGCTCGTCACACATGGCCAGAGGACAGATTAATTGACCCCAGGGCCCCAGTTTGGCATTGCTTTGCAACCTCTATGTGCAGACTAGCAGACTCCTGGTTTTGTTGTGCATTCTGCTGTGAGAAAAGTTTCACAGTTAGGGTCTGAATGTTGACCCTCTATGCTAATAGTAAACCAAACACCAACCAAACAAGTAAAAGAAAAATAAGCAAAGAGCATCCATCTGTCTTTGTAATGAGCCTCTTTTGCTCTCTCTCTTCCTTCTTTACTTCCCCTTCTTGTATTCTCCTCTGGAAAGCTTCAATGGTTAGCGTAATAATTTAACATCAGAACATGACGCAGAAGGCCAGGACGAGCAACAGCTCAGAGTTCATTGAAATGTTTGGTGGAAACTTAGCTCAGGATTAGTTGTAGTCATTCAGTCAGCCACAGGGCTCAAAAGCCACAATATTTTTTGTCCATGTTGCAGATTGCTTCCACTTTCATTCTTTCTATTTGTGAATGCACATTTGAGCCCAAGCATTTTCTTCTTTTTTCCCCAGTGCATGCTCTCCGATATATAGAGTCAGAACCAAATGAATAGGAGGATCATTTAAAGCAGCCAAAGCACTAATGCAGCTGCTTTGGCTCGGTCTTGTATCCATTTTCTTTTTCTCTCTCATGCATGCATGCAAACACAGAATTGGTCAAGTGCCAGCGTAACTAAGCCAAAGCCCGGTTATGAGGTAGTGCATGGCAGCTCTCCATTAGCCCTGGTCCAAACAGAGCCACTGCATTTTCTGCTCCGACCGCTACCGGTGACTCACCAACCTCTGGATCTGTTAGCAGATTAATACCTTGTGGACCCGCACTGATTGACTAGAGTAACCACACTCTCTCCACATTCCAGAGTTCACTTGTAACCGAGACTAATCTTGTAAACGCTAATAGATATTATCACTTCACTCTGAAACCCACAGGCTGTTTAATTAAACCCGGCTGCTCTGTTCGAAGCCAGGCAGTGGTGGGGTTTCGACAGAGCTGCCAGTCAGATTCCATTGACCAATCAGCACTTGTTTACTATTCAGTGTTTCATAATCAATGCAGCCTAAAAACCAATCCCTCTCAATATTTGCCCAGAATGTTAGTATTCCCTGATTTTTTTTTTCTTCTTCTTGAATTATTTATTTTTGGGCGACTATGCCTGTTGTTTCAGAGGTCTGCTTTTCATTGGTTTTATGAGAGCAACTGTAAATTCCTGAGTGCATTGTGTCTCTCAGTGGTCTACAGTCTTTTTTCTTTTATTCCTCAGGATTGGACCTCCTTTGGTTTAACTGACTGCCAAACACTTGCCTTGGCACTTCCTCTACACTTTGTAGAAACCTCGTCAAACCTCTGAGCAACAATAAAATGTGATAATTATCTGCTGCAGCTGATGATGGCTCTGAAGGTTGCTGTGCCATTACCATTGAAAGTTTCTGCCTCGATGGACACAAACGAGTTTAACTTGTTTAACAGATGCAATGAAGAGACAAAAACCTTACTGGAGACTTCATGCATTTTCTTTTCCTGTGCTTTCATTCCCTGTTATTTTCAGTTAATAGATAAAATATTTCCCCTAAGAAAGTGCTTTAAAAAGGCTAGACTCAAGAGAGAAGTTACACACTGCTTTTCATGCTTCTTGAACCTTTCCACATTTTGTCCTGTTACACACCACCAAGTGCATAATACTGAGGCTGCACACAACAGAGATGCACAAAGTGGTGCATGATTTAGAAACAAAACAGAAACTTTTAAATTTTTTACAAATAAACATCTTAAAAGTGTGGCATGTATATGTATTTGTAGTCTCCATTACCCTCACAACCCAAGATAAAATCTAGTGCAACCTGTTGATGCTACTCTGTGGTGACGGGATCTCAGAATAGATAAAGAAAATGAACGAATGGTTTGACCCAAGTTCAAAACACAATGACCCCTTATACGGGCAAAATATGTGTAAACTTCTGAATTTGAAGAAAATTACAAACAAATTCTATAAAAAAAACAATTCTCAGTAGGGTTTCTAAAATTTAGCAAATATAAATAATCTTAGTAATTCTGACTGATGTAAAACAAGACATGTTTGGTCTGATTTAACTTCAGAAAGTGAGAAAAAAAAGTGGAAATGTCTTTTTACTTGCACTTTGATCATCAAATGTGCCCCCAAAAGACTTGTGGTCATTTGTGGTTTTTCAAGGTCTTGTCCTGAGGGGCGAAACAAAAAAAACCCCCCATAAAACAACAACACAACACTCCAGATTTTTATTTGTAAAACAAAACAAAAAAACGTTTTGCGACATTCGTACAACTCTACAAAACGTGAAATGACACTGTATGTGCTTTTAGTAAATATTGCTTTGAAAAGGGATGAATCTCTAACAGAAGCAAGAACCAGATGACAGCAGTGAGAATAAATGAGTGAGCAAGTTTCCTTCTTAAGCTCATGTTTTTTTTCACTGAGTGTGTGCATGTTTGTGGCCTGCAGTCTTCAGCACATGAGCTGAGAGGAATAGCAGGGCACGGGGACTACGGAAACTACATCACATTATGAGGTAGTGTGTGTGCCTGTGATAAATTGGCTGAAGAACCCTTTTTAGACATCTGTTAATGATTTTGCCAAAGTGTACTGGGGACAGAGAGGGGTAAGTTTCACTGTAACAACAGAAGCTGCATTGTGCTTCGCCTAAATTAAGTTCATTATATTCTTTTTTTTTTTTTTTTTTTGCAAGGCAGGAGGACTTCTGGCTCTTGGAGATGTGTGTATGGTTACCATCATGCAGAGTGAAATGTCAGGGCACTGTGTCACCATGTGAGCTAGTGTTCATGACATTTTCCCTTTGCTTTGTGAACACACAATTTGAAAGGGAGTAAATACAAATTTTAACAGTTATTCCTCATGGAAGAAAAATAGCACTCAAAATAATGTCTGCCCAGCAACAGCTGTCTAACAGATACTAGTCAAAGGTCAGAGAAGTCCAGAGAGGATATGACATTTGAACTTTAAATCTGTCCTGCAGACACCACACTTATTGGTTGGACCTTGAAAAATCGAAAGTCAGATCTATATATCAAGTTTGATTTTAGTTTTAAAAGGATTTATTGTCATTTTTGGAAATAAGATATGAAATATTGCTGATAAACTTACAGACAGAGACAGTTAAACACTAAGTTATGCACCTAAAATGAAAGCTAAGATTGATTTTTGATGTGAATGCAATGGATTGTCAAAGTCCTGAGAGCAAAAGTGAGGAGTTGTGTGTCCAACAGTCAGTCAAAACAGCAAGATACTTCACAGACTCAATAGCATTAACATCTTAGGATCACTTTTGGATCAGAGTAAGATTTTGGGTTTGCATAAGGCCAGGTTTTTGTATTTGCAACTACGACAGTTTGCACCAAATGTTCACCAACAAATTATTACCGAAATTATACAGACAAAAAGGATGACGTAGGCTTTTCTGACTATTTTAAGAAAAATGCTTTTTATATACTGAATCAATCAACAGGTTGGATAATAATCTCTTAGTTTCATTTTACCCTGTGCACCTGTTGGAGAAACATTTCCGCAGCATAAGAATTAAAACAAAACCCTGTACAGGCTGCCAAAGATTTACACAGATTAAGAAGCAAAATGAACATTAGAGATGTTTTTTTTTTTGCTTGTTTTTTTTTACACAGGCACTTTTTAAGTGCTGCATAGACATTTTCACTTTTACATATAAAGAAAAGATAAAGCTATTTTAACCCTAACTTGGAGAAAAGGCTATAAATGGCATTCCATGGAAATCAGCCACTTTCCCTGACATATGATCCAGAGTGGAGGAGAAAAAGAAAGCATGAATGGCAGATGTATTGAAAGAGAGGGTTTGGAGATGAAAGAAGATTGAAATAGAGGCAGGAGGGACCATAAGGCTGTGGAGAGCAATGGTATGGAGCAGAATGAGAATTTGGGTCCTGATAGCATGAAGTGCATCACTAATCTCACCTTTCTCTCAACCCATACAAACTCACTCCTTCATTCTTATTTTCATTTAAATAACACTTTTCCACTGGAAATCCAAGACTACATTCAGAGAAATGGTCCAACCATTTTCTGAATATTACATAAGAAACGGTCATAAAGGAGAAATTATTTCCTTATGCTTTTATCCACAGCAGATCTAAATCCACTTGTTCCTAAACATTGAAGTCTGAGCTGCGAAGTTCAGGTCTAGTAACTATAAAATGTTTGATCTGATAAGCCACACTCATATAATCAGCTAAAATAATCCAAATAAAAATGCTCACAAACTCTATGTATTTTACCTGAGTCTATTGGCATGTGGTTGAATCTGTGTAGGATTAACATGCTTCAACATTTATTGGTGCACATGAAGCTGCTGTGTTTTCCTTGACTTTGAACTTCCTAGAAAAAGCACATTTTCTCTCTGTATAACACCAGGTAAGATGTAAAGGGTTGTCTCTGTGTTGATGGTTAAGTGCGTAGCTCTGCAATTTTTTATCCTTGCGTGGTAAAACCGAACACACTCGGATAATTGTGGAATGTAACCGATATCGCAGTTGGGTTCATTTTGGGGTAAGATGATCTTTAGGCTAGAGCAGGATAAGGCTTTTTCTGGTTCTGATGGTCTGCACCCATACGTGTTTTATATGCATGCCTACTTGAAAACATCAGATTTAAAGGGAGGATTGTTTAGCAAACGTAGTCAAAGCTTGAGAAGAAAAAAACTCAACCCTTTAAATCAGGCGTATTGGAACACATGCTGTACTTGTCAGGCACCTTCTGTTGGGAACTGGACTTGGCCATCTCAGGCCTACACTCAGGTTCAGAAATATAATTTCTTACCTGGTTTTCAAATTTCAGATACCTGGTTTTTGCAAATAAAAATCCAAAAACTCTGACATGCATTCGTATGCAGCCCCATTTTTTTAATACCCCACAATACATGTGTAAATACAACTGGTCTGTAATTGCCTCAGAGGTTCTTTAGAAAATATTAGTGTTCAAATCGCATAATGGGGACCAAGGAGCATATCAGAAAAGGGTCTGTCATGAAGATGTGAGAAAGTGTAAGCAAAGAGAAGTTAACAAAAAAAAATATCCAAGCTTTGTACTGAGAGCATGATTCGTTATCTGAAAATAAGATCCCCACACAACTGCAAACCTGCCAAGACATAACTGTTTACCTTTAAATACTGGGCAAAGAGTATTTAAGGTAAACAGGACCTTTTTTCAAGTTCTGAGATTTGTTCTGAACTTGAAAAAAAAAATTTCATGAAAGAGAAACAAGAAAATAGGGTAGGTGAAAGAAAGCAATAAGAAATCCCATTTGCAATTTGCAACAAACCAAGTTAGAAATCAAGGAAATATGGTGGAGAGTTCTCTTGTCAGATGAAACCAGAATAAATGTTTTCTGGCCAACATACAAAATGATGTATGTGGCAGAATTCTGCTGTGGCTTTCTCAGGAGTGGTGCTGGTAAGAGTTGGCAGGAAGATGGCTGGAGCTACAAGAAGAAATTCAGTTAGAAAGTAAAAAAAACAAACAAACAAAAAAAACAACCCCACCCCAAAGAAAACCAAAAAACTTTCAGATATGAGAGGAGGGTTACCTTCCAGCAGGACAACTCTAAACATAGTAAAAAATAAGATAGTTTGAATTGAAACATACTTCATCTATGTGTTAGAATGGTTGAGTTGAACCTACATCTAAGTCCAACATGCAAGACTTGGAAATGGCTGCCCACAAATATTCAAATATCAGTAAAATATATTTTAATATTAAGTATCCTTTTCGTTTACAATGACTTCATTCTTCACAAAAAAGGAAAATAAAATACTAAAAGACTTTAACAGCTTTATTTTGTTTGACTGTCCTCAGGAAGAGATGCGGTTTTACATGGATGGAAATTATTAATTTTTCTTTGTGCTGAATAGTGTAATGATTATGAGTTTAGCGTGGTTGAACAAGCACAGAGGAAAACTATAACTTCTGAGAAGCCAAGTCAGGAAATGCTCCACAATGATGCAATAAATTAGCCCTTTAATCTGCTGTTCAGCTTCATGCTAACATGTTAATACTCTCCTTCTGTGTGAGGGTTTATACTGTTTGAGCTGTGACTTACAGCATGCTGCTGTTTGTTTGGAGGTTCAAAACCACAGAAAAAATCCCCAGATTCCAGCAGCCACATAAGACTTCTGATTGCAATCTGAATTTAAACCTGAAACGCTTGTATGCTTCATGTCCGACGTAAACAGAATCTCTTTAGCGAGAACCGCATTATCTCTAGAAACAATGACATCATTTAAAAAGAGCCACATTTGAGTCTTTTTTCGTCATGCTTTTTCATGCTTTCTCTCACCACCCATCTGTAACGAGGCCTCTTTGTGGGAAAGTTTAACATAGCTATGGTTGGAGGCACCAGCCAGCGTGGCCTCAACTGGGTTTCCTGATTTTCTTTTATACCTAATTGCTCACCGCATATGTGACAAATGATGCCAGATGCCACAATGAAGAGAAATCCAGCACTCTGAGATTTATGAGCTGCAGTTTGCCTTATTTATAGAAGGCTTTTTACTAGACCTGGCCCGAGGGAGTTAAGAGTGACTGGAGCAAGCTGCAAATTAGACTGTGGCACGTGTGATCCATTAAATACACTAGGTAGTGATGGGAAGGACGGCGCTCTTCAAAGATTCAACTTGTTTGGCTTGGAGAACCAGTCCTCATGGGTCTCAGATGATTTTGCATTAAGTCTCAATTAGAGCCTTTAATTCTACCTTGATTTAGCAATTATATACAGTTTTGTGTTAATCATAAAAGAGGTTTACTGTTTAACAGTTTATTTAGATTTTAAAACTTGAAATATGCTAACGTTTAAATCCGGCTTCTTATGTTTATGTCACTCCATATTATTGGGGCGTACCGCAGACTTTATTTTGATCTGCACATTAAAATAAAGTTCCACCCTTGCCTGCACGGATCGCCAACAGCAACATTATGAGTCTATGTTATTCTTAAAAGAGTTGTTTGGATCAGTCTCTATCTTACCTATAAAACGGTATCAGCTAGAGCAGTCCTAGTTTTGAAAGTGAAAAAGAAATAAACATTTTTGAAAATATTACTTTTGCGAAACAATTTTTTTGTTGGCTTGTTAACTAAAAGCCTAACTAACTAAAAGCCTCTCAGAATGGGATGCATTCAAGAGTGAATTTACACTATCAAGAAGAATAAAAATCAAAACATTTTTAATTTGAGCAAACACTATGCCACCTTAAAATCAGACACAATATCCATGCTGTCACTCAGTTCGTCAAACATCCTTTTGTGTGTGTAGGATGGCTCATACAGCAATAAAAGGTAGCATGAGAATTGGTCCAACTGTATTTTGGTATTAATAAATGGAATTCATGAATTCAACTCGTCTTCAGTCTCATACATCAAGAACTTAGCATGGGGAAGGATAATTCTCCACAATGATCAGATTTATCGTGTTTTCACTTTCTTGTCTCATTTAAATGTTTCTGATCATCAGAAACAACAGTAGCCGTTCAAATGTTTCAAAAAACAGTCTTCAAATGTTTTTTTCTGTTTATGAAGGGATTCAGGTCTTATTAAAGACACAAAGAAGTTACAAACAAAAAGGAAATGAGTAAAACTCATATAAGAGAAATAGATGCAAATGACAAGAATCCAAGAATAAACTAAGAAAAGTAAATATAAAGTACTGAACAAACAAAATAACGAACGAACAAAATCAAAATACCCAAGAATTATGACAAGTATAGTTTTATGTAGCAGAGCAGAATATTGACAGTAAGATTAAAATAAACAAGCAAAAAAATGGTGTCATGCAAAAGTAATAATATGTAAAGATGTAGAGTAAGAATTGTTTTTAGCTTCCCATGAAATCGTATCCAGGATTCCACAAACTAAAGCTGCTCTACACTCTGACTAATGCAGATAAAGTACTGACTATTTTTAAATTACTCCACAAAACATTTTCCTAAAATGAAAAAAAAAAGCATTTTAGTTAAAACTTTTGATAAAGAATCATTAATAAATCATACTAGCTTCTCAGGATTGATTGTAATACCTAGTTTCTATTTAATTCACGATAATACTTCATGATAATATGGTCAAATGGTAGCATTCTGTTTGATGCTGCTGTTTTCTGCCTTTTTTTGCCCTTTCTCCGTTCACTCAGGTATTCAGGCCAGAGGTTATTGGCATCCATCGCATTCAACTGCTGCCCAGATGAGTCCTGTAATACTATGTCTGCTCTGCTCAGCTCACAGGAAATTAACCCAAGTTTAAACTCTAAAGCTCTGTTGACTGAGCTCAACTCCAGGTTAAATAACATTGGAGAAAGATATGTGATGAGATAGTCATGCTGATGCCTTATTTGACAAAACAAAGAAAACAAACAAACAAAAAAAAAACATTAAAAATATTGGCAGTAAAAACTCTGTGAGATTGATAAAATGTATGAATATTGAAAGCATCATCTAGCAAATGCTTGCATGTGTGAGTTTCTGGGGCAAATAACCCAGTTTCAGTTTGGCTCAATTGACATTTTGTCAATTGAGCCAAACTAATAAAAGCCTTCATCACAAATAAAAGGTCCTTTATGGAGCACATTTCCTGCCAAAAGCTCCTGTTTTCTTCAGTCATTTTCACCCCAAAGAGATGTTTATGAATCACAAACTCAACACTCTTTAGAAAAACAATGATTTACAGAGTTGATGCAATAGACCTCCCTAAAGTTCTGAAGTAAATCTTTTCATGCATGCATGTTAACAGCTGGAGTGAAAATCGTTTAATACAAACAGTTGTTTGAATGTTTTTGGTTTATTAATCTAAACTTAGTGAAAGGTTACAGAACATAGCAAGGGTCTGTTTTTTTAATCAGGGATGTCAGCAACAAAAATCTAGTGATAGCAGAAGGAAAAAGAAGGAAACCAGCACAGAAAAATGAGGTTGTGGTTAAGACCCTTATGTGAATAGAGTGCTATAGACTTTATTTCCAAGATGCAACTTTCCATCTATGGTCTTCATAGACCACAAACCTGCATTAAGCAGTTCAGAGAATCCTGAAGCATAAAAATATCCTCTACTGAGTCTCCTCTCTTCCCCTGCAGAGAAATATTACAGGAGCTTCAGCGACCACAGGCAGGATGCAATGTCAGCCGACAATTCCTTGCGAAAGTATTCGTACCCATTCATTCTTTCACATTTTATTCTGTTGCAGTCAAAAAATCCAGTTGGTAGGCCAACACAAAGAAGTGCAAATCATGGAACAGGGGGAACATGATGGATGGTTTTCAAAACGTTTCACAAAAAACTTAAAAATGCTCCTGAGTCAATGCTGTATAGAAAAACCATTTGTTGCTTTTGTGGTTCTCGGCCACACAAAATATTTTGAATGTGTTTGTTGTGTTCTCTAAATGTCTTGTAGCAAAATTGACTTGTTTTGGCTTTCTTTTATTAATAATTTTCCATTTTCTGAGTTGCCACTTCTCCAAAGAAAGCCATACTGGTGTACTGTCTTGGTTGGTTGCTAGGTGTTTCTTATGCTTTTCCTTTTTCTGATGATGAACAGTGCTCTATTTGATGCTCCTTTAAGGTCATTTATTACCTGACCCTGCATCAAACATGATGCTGTTGCTCTTGGTCATCATGATGCTGTTTATTTCTAATGTTTTCCAGAAAACACAAGCTGAGTTTACAATGCCTAAAAAGTACTCTCTCTACCCACCTGAATGCTTTTATTGCTTTTAGAAATAAATCGTGACCAACAACAAATGGTGGTTTGTTTGACATTTCATGACAAAGTGAAAACTGATTTCTACCAAATAAGGACAGTTTAATAAAAATGTATAAATTAAGTGATTGCACAAATATTCACCCTCTCCAAGTCAGTATTTTACAGATGAACTATTGCTGCAAGTCAATGACTTGATGCAATTAAATAAAATTAAACAGAAACTTTTTAATCTATTTTAAATAAATAATTGAGTATACTGTATGCAATGTATGTCGTTGTAAAGTGACTTGACTTCCGAAGGCAAATAGTTGCATTTTATTTCATTTTTCTTTTCAGACAGGTGGGGGTGTAAATACAAACCATTTCCACACTTATATTATTATTGAGTCTATTACTGTTAAAAATAAGAATTTAAGCCATCTTTTATTTTCCTTTCATTTCACATCCATGCACTATCTTTGCCTGTGACCTAAGTTTAAAGGTTATAAATATGAAAGGTTATGTCACATAACAAGAATTCATGTATAAAAAAATGTGAGCTAATGCTCTTGGACTCCAATTTCACTCTAAGTTACTTGTATAAGACCATGTGATGGATATTGACATGACCAGCGGTTACCTTCCTTCTGGTCAAAGATACCTGGAATGCTCTCAGATAATCACATGAGCTTCAAGTGGGCAAAGGGAAATAGAAAACGAGTGACTTAGAGAGTTATTAAATCATTTTAATTTGTAGCAGTTGCTTTCCCTTTAGTTGGTATTGACTTTGGATAGGCGGGAAAATCTCCCACAGAATTTAGGACTGTTTATGATACTAGAAAAACAGATGATTCACATTACAAATCTATTATGCAAATCTTGCACATGAGCTTTGTCATAACAATAAAAAGGTCAAGATGACAGCTCTCAACAGGCTTCTATTTTACTACATAACAGCATCTGAAATAACATCTCTGACAGGAACAAGTCCAAACTCTTTAAGATCCTGTTCCCATCATCCATTCGAGAGGAGACCTTTGACAGAGGAACTATAAGTCAAACTGCTGGGCCTCAGTCAGTTTGACCTTCAAATCTGAATTTTAGAGCATTGTAAGCCAAAGTAACATGTATAAAACTTCCTTATTAGTGGGGTGGATAGCTGGATCTACTCATACAAGCATAAAAAAAAAAATAAATAAATAAAAAAAAAACTAGGACGGATCCAGTACGAACACATAATTGAGAATGATGTAAAACATACAGGAGTTTTGCAAGACAGCTGGAAAAGGGAAAAAAAGGTTCATGTAGAGGGGATGAACACACTGAGTCCAACATATTTGTGTTTGGTTGTACTTTAGAGTTGGTCAGACTTGTTAGAAAGAATTTAAGATGTTTGAAGGGATTTGTTGATTATTCTTTGGATAATGTGCAGGAAGAACAACAACAGGCAACAATAAAACGGTCAAGGATCACAAATTTTTATCATTCAGCTGCAAAAAGCGAAATAAATTTCTTTTCTTCAGATAAAATTTCCTCCATATGTCAGATGTTGCTTGCGCTGAGTTGCAAGAACAGAATACGAGGTATAGGCATTATCTAACAGACAGAAAATAACCAGCAAACTTACGATACACTCAGTGAACCATTGCGAAGCTCTGGTCTGATCAGCTCTCTGGAAGAACAGAACAACTAATCACAAACACACACAGGGTGTAAAGTCACTGTGCTTTCTTAGAAATAGCTGACTAATTCAACAAAATAATCTGAGGTGGAAAACAGAGGCGAGTAAGAGCTTCCTTTATCACATTGTAATGTTTTCAGGTCACCCGCCGTCTAAAAGTGATGCATTTATGAACAAATCTCTTCTCAGGAGAGATGTTGTGTGAAACCGGCTGATTCTTTGTATAACCAAGAAAATCAGACTGGATTTTGAAATAGTTTTATAGTCTTGATCTTCTTCACAATAAATTTAGGTACAGAGTTAAAACCTGACAGCAGCAAGAGCCAGCGGTGGGTCAGTCAAAAGTTAAACTCATGCAGACTCTGCATGATTTCATTTTGTGGCATTTGGAGACTTTTTCCATCTGCTTTTATGGTGAACTTGAACACCATAAAAGTGTTCAAAACAATGTTGGTGATTGTTTTGATTGAATTGGTCTCCACTTGCAGATTATTTTCCATATGGAACAATATCTGATTTTTTTTTTTTTTTTTTTTTGGAGTTTGTCTTAATGCTTTTGAAACCTCTAGCATTTTTTGGAATGTTTGGAGATTGGTTTATTTTCCTGACATTTCTGTCCACAAAAAGATTACAAATCAATCATAATGAAGTCATCTGACAATCTGTTGAAAAGTTTAAAGTTTTGTTTTTTTCATCTTTTACTGACTGATTATTAGTTGTGGTTTTGGGGGTGATTCCATCTGAACAGCTACTAATGTTACACCAAGTGAGTTAAGCTGAAACCCCATAGTTTCTTTGCTCTTCTGCAAGAAATAAATTACTGCATTATGATGTAGTGCTGAAGCAAGAAAGAGAGGGGAATCTGCTGGAGTATGTGGAAACAAACAAACTGAAACTCTGTATGTAAAAACAGCGCTGGGAAAGAAAGCACTTCAGGACTCAATATTTAGACCCAGCATTGCTTTACAGACAGATAAATAATAGTCAAAACATTTGGAAAACGAAAAGGAGATTTATTATTCTGGGTTTATGGCCCCATTAAGAGTCGACACTATTCAAACATCACAGTGTGAATATGGTGAGCATACAAAAGCCAGCAGAAAAAATGACAGCACATGTAGTATTGCCACAACTTTTTAAGACAGAGTTGCCAATTTCTGTTGTTTTTAACCCCAAACTGCAGGACAGAGAACCAACAAATCAAGAAGCAGCTTCCACCACCAAAAAGGAACGGGGAACAGGAAGTGGGGCCAATTTATTTGATTGATTTATTTTAGTGAGACCATTTTAAGTGATAGACCAACACTAACACTAGTCCTCATTCCACACTGTTCCCACTCCAACACCCCACTCAAACCACAGTAAGAATCCCAAACCCACTGACCCTGAGTGAGAGGAACCTTGTTTAAATAACAGTAATTCTTCCTCATCATCTCTGTTTGCAGTTGGAGAGATTTCAGAAGGAGCGAGGGGGATAAAAAAAAAAAAAAGGTAAAGATCGTGTCTGACACACATGGAGAAAGTTATGACGGCTCCCATTCCTATGCAGTGCTAACACAAGACACATCTGACGGGTGCCGTGGTCCCTCTGTGAAAACACACAATCTATACAGCTCATACCAGTGTGAGCTGTAGAAAATGCCTGACTGAGAAGCAATAATATTTGACACACAATATGCTAACACTCAACAATTTGCTTCACCGGTTAATTCTTTAGGGACAGAGAATAATAAATATATTCAAATCAGTTATATTTAATCTCAGAGAAAAAAAAAGATATACATTTTTATTATATATTCAATTTCCAGAACATAGAAATTATGTTTTTTGTGGAATGTCAAAAATGATTCAGAAGTCGTCATTTAATTTTGACCAATTCATGCTGGACTGCTTGGCGGTTGGTGGTCAATAACCTAGAGGCAGGGTATATTTTGTACCCATCACAGGGCAACATAACCATGGACAGTCTTAATTGAGGGTAGTTAATCTAACAAGCATGTTTTTGGACAGAGGCAGGAAGCCAGAGAACACAAATGAACCAATTCACTTAGGGTTAGGTTATAAAATGTTATGTTATGCTATGAAAATCTTAAAAAACTTTGTTCAATCTATCATCTGAATACAAATTACGGTATAACTGCAAATGGAAGCATGAGCCAAGCCCAGAAGACAAATAAACAAACAAAAACGTGTGCCTACACTAGAATAGCTGCAAAATTTAATATGCTATGTTTTTGCTCATAAAACAATCAAGCAACACAAGGCAAAGCAAAGTTTCTGTATTAAAAACACAAAATCAAGAAATAAAAGACAAAATACACAATAAAAGGACAACACATCACAAAAAGAAAGAAAGCTGGTAAAGTTTGGGTCGATTTGCAGCATACAATAATGCTTAGCAACAGTTTCTGTAGAGGTTTCTGTGAGTCTTAGGTTTTCAGGGAGTTAATTCCAGAGCTGAAGAACATAGAAACTAAAAGCTGCCTCCGCTTGTTCAGCTCTGAACCGGGGAACATTGAGTGTTTCCAGACGACCCAAGGGGTCTGCATGGTTCATAAATGACCAGCAACTGCAAACTTTATAAGACATGACGATCCACCACCTAAAGCAACAGGATGAGGAAGGAGAGGATTAAGAACATATTAAGCCAAGAGGTCCTTGGCATGTCTGGAGGAGCTGCAGAGATCCACAACTTGGGTGTAAGAATATGTCACAAAGAGAGAAGTTACTTCTGCACTCTACAAGTATGCTGTTTGTGGGAGAGAGGCAAAAAGAAAACCATAAGAAATCTTGTTAGCAGTATGCAAACAAGATTTCTCAAGTGGAGTTGGTCGTCACATTGAAACATGATGGTGGCAGCATCATACTGTGGGGATGTTTATGTTAAGAGACAGGGAAACTGCCCAGAGTTAATTGGAAGATGGATAGGGCAAAATACAGTAGAATTCTTGATCAAAAACCTGCAAAATGTTTCTACAGGTTTCCAGTAGAACCATCACAATAGACATGTAGCCAGAGCTGCAGTGAAGCATAATGTATTCATGCATGATTCCCTCCATCAAATTTATCTCACGTTGGGGCACTTCGCAGACAGGGAAAACATTTTTAACTCTAGATGTGCATAGCCAAGAGAGACATAAAATTGTAACATAAAATTGCACTAAATTAAGTTAAAGTTTATGGTTACAATTGAACAAAATGAGAAAAAGGTCAAGGAGTTCATAAAGTTTTGAAATACACTAGATTCACGCTATCAAAAGAAAAAAGTCAGGGCTTTCAGACAGATTGTGAGGCTATTACAGACTTGAACTTAAATGGCTTCAAACTTTAAACTAGAATTTGTGGGCTGCGCTTTTTTTTTTTTTTTTAAAGAATAATATATTCAGTACTTTTTTGTTGTTTTTCACTTGCAAATCACATATATTTACATATTGTGGGAAAAGTTGCAGAAAACTACTAAATAAAAGTTCATTATTATTTTTTATTTACAAAATAGTGAATACTATCAGCAAACACCTCCTAAGGCTCATTAGGCTTAAATGCTTTAACATCTGTGTTTTGCTTAGCCAACATGTTAATGACCATAAGTCCACATGATGTTTCTGTCACTCATCTGAATTTATTGTAATGTTGCTGAAGGGAGAACCTCATACAGTGTATCCCTTGTGTTGCTGCTGATGTGAAGTGTTTTCCTTCTGGCAACTCTGGCTGAGAGTTCACCGATGTGTGTATGTTCACGTGTGCATGATTGCGCACTCCACGCACGTGAATGTGCTAGTGTGTGTGCCATCAGTCAGTGTACAGCTGGGCAAACCCGGAGGATTGCGTCACGCGCACGGAGCAAAGAGCAGCCCCTGCCAGTAAACTAGTCTTTAATTGCTCTACAACTGAGAACACATTGCAGTGGAAACAAGAGGCTCATTGTGAATCTCAACACACCTCATATTTTCTGCAGACCACTGACCCCCGCAAGCATTTATAATAAAACACAAAGCCAGCAATTAAAATGTTTGCATTCATACTCACATGCAGACACCACCGAAACGCCTGCTTGCATCTCCTTATGCATTTTTTCCCCCTGAACAGTAGAGTTTTATGTTATTGTTTTCAAACAAACAGGGATTACAGTGAATTTGATTTTGCTTGTTTAGTGATGTACAAATTTATGCTTCTGTGATTAATTCCGAAAGAAAGCTCTGATTGATGCATTATGTCGTTATTTGAAAACAGCGATAGAAAAAATTGTGTGTGTCGCATGATAGATTCAGGTTCTGGTGGTCTGGCTGTGATGTAAACCAGATGTGGTCTAAATGCAGACTTTCATACCAGCCTGAGGGTAAAAGAACCATGTGTGCATGCATATATATATATATATATATATATATATATATATATATATATAAGGGCTGGACCTTTTAAAGAAAACGTAATTGCAATTCTGAAAATTGCGAGAACTTTCACGATTAACTGATATTTATGTGACACTTGTTTTTCCTCTCTGACTTATTGCATCTCTGTGTGGTTTTCCAGATGCACCATGGCACACAAAAAGGCACTACAGAGGGTTATTAACGCTGCTCAGGAGATCACTGGCCACCCTGTACCCTCCCTCAAGGACCTCTACAGCACCTGCTGTTATAGGAGGGTGCACAGCCTTCTGAGAAACAGCACACACACACATACACACGCTTTGTGTGTTTCAGCTGCTGCCCTCTGGTAAACGTTTCAGGGTGCTTAAAACACACAAACAGGCTGAGGGACAGTTTTTACAACAGGTCCTGTTAAATGCAGATATTTGGCACTATCAGGTGTTGTTTCAGGGACAGGCCAGGTGCAACAAATGTCTGAGAGATAGGTTTTTTCTTAGAATTTATATGCAGTGCTTACATTTGAGATATTTCACACATCTCTGTTTATAGTCATGTTGTCCCTTTATTTGTATATAGTATATTTGTAAACATATTATTTAGTTATTTAATAACTCTTATGAGTTTTAGTATTTCAGCCACTAATAGAGTATAAATTATACTATTGAATTTGGATGCATCACACTTGAAATATAACAGCACACCAAATATTGCTTCCAAAAAGTCCTGTAAGATTGCAATGTTGCATGCATTCATATTCTGCCCCTTTGATCTTATAATAACAAATGCAAGCAGCCAGGAGTCACTTAATTAAACACGTCCACATTTGAGAAATTAAATCTCAGCATTGTTAGAGAGCATTGATCAACAAACCGCAAGTAGAGCCAGGAACACATAAGACAGATCAGAGATTACGTTGTAAAGATGTTTGAAGTAAGGTGAGGTTATGGAAAAAATACACAATGAACAAAGAACTGCTAGATTCATTACTATGTCCAGCTGAACCATCCAGCTAGACCAGAAGGAAGGCAATAAACACAGAAACAGCCATCAGGGACCATGGAAACGCTGGAGAACCTGCAGAGATTGACACCTCATGTAGGAAGAAATGTAGACAGGACAGCCATTAACCATTCACGCCACAAACACTGCATGGAGAAGAAAACATTTGTGAAAGAAAGCCATTAGAAATTCTGTTTATAGCATGCCACAAGCCTTGCAGTAGACACAGCAGCAAACATGGCAAAAGGTGCTGTGGTCAGACGAGATTAAAACTGAACATTTTGGCTAATGTGCAAAATGCAAAATGTTGTGTATGGCCCCCATCCATACCCCTTCACTCAGCCTAACCAGTGAAATGTGGTGGTAGAAGAACTATGATTTGCTATTTGGCAAAGACAAGAAAACTCGTCAAAGATAATAGGAGGATGGTAGGAGCTCAATACTGGATTAATGAAAGAAAAGCTGTTAGAGTCTGCAAAAGACTTGAGAGTTGCTGGGCAGAAATTTGACTCCAGGCAGAACAATATCCCTAAACAAACAGGCAGAGCATCAATATTCTGGTTTAGATAAAAGAGTTTTGTGTTATGGTCCATTTAAGCCCTGGTTTAAATCCAATGAGGAAGTTCTAGAAGTCCTGGAAATCAATTTTTGAAGATGTTACAAATCAGACTGACTGACTTGAGCTGTTTTGCAGAGACAAATGAAAAAAAAAGACTTTGCTTTCTAGATGTACCAAGCTGCTGGAGAGATAACTGAAAAGATGTAACCCAAGTAAATGCAGCTAAGGGTGATTCAGCAAAGAAATGACTGTCGAAAACTGGGTACAAACACAATTTATTTTCAACTTTGTGTAACCCTAACCCTAATAAACCTATGAAATACATTGGCATTTATGGTTATAACATGACATAATTAGTTTAAAGTACAGGTTGTGAGAGTCATTTTTCCAAGAAAAGGCCACCTGACAAATACAAATAAAAGACCTAATGTTAAGAAGTGAAAATCCTTCATTATGCAAAAATGATCTTAATTTAATAAAGTATTTCTGCTTGACTGAGAACACTGCATTCATCTGATGAACATTTTTACAGTACATATGTTTTTGTGCACAATGCTTGCTGTGTTTGCAGCATTCTAGATGCCATTCCCTCCCAAACTGATGTTTCCTCTTCCAGTGAAACTTCAGGAAGCTCTGATGAAGAGAAAGAAAAGAGTCATTCAAGAAATCAGACGTTTCCATCTGATGAAAACAGGCAAGGATGAAATGAATAAATTGGCATTGTGAGAGTCTGCTCAGTGGATCTGCAGCTCATATTTTGAGTCAGTGCTCTGATCTTGTTGCTCTCAGCTGCAATGTGCCAACTAAATCTTTCTTATTAAACTGGACATTGAGATGGCTATTTCCTCTTCTGAGCTTTCAGTGAAGAAGAATTAATACGTACAAATCACCAACCAACTGTTAATTATAACCTGATGCAGCAGGCCTGATGAACATCTTTCTGTATTTATCTTATGCGTTGCTTTGCTTTATTTGCAAGCCAAAATACTTGGCCACAGGTACAGTGTTTGAAGAAAAATAATCCCTCGATTTTTGTATGTTAATTTGAAATAAAGTATTAGAGAGCTTGATTGGACAAAGCAATATTGATTGGGCTGCTACAAGTTATAGTTATGTTTACATTGTAATTTTCTGGTGCACAACATTAGTTTATACTGGAAGCAAGAGCAGCGGACCTCCCGACATCATTATGTTGAAGCTTACACAGGATCAACTTTGCCAGCTAGCATAAATATTAGTATTCAAATCTCACCACATCATAAATAACAAGCATAGAAATGTTACAATATATCACAAGGCACTTGTCAAACAAGCTACAGGAGGAAAAAGGAAGCTTCATCTGAGATTCAACCAGAGATTCATTGAAAATGAATAATGACCTGGATGTTTGGCAGAAAACTGCAGATCGTTCTATTTTATTATTTTTTTCCTGTAATTATCAGTGAATGACCTTTATTTTAAATGATCTATATTTAACCAATGCAAAATGTAAGTTTGATTTCTTGGGAGGATGAGGGCTTCATCATACAGCAATTAAACTGTTCTGACATTGAGCAAGCTGTAGCAATAGGTTATTAATGAATATGTAATGGAAAAATCTGAAAAAAAAAAAAAGCACTTTGAGGCAACATGTCTCTGAATTCTTTTATAAATGAGTGGCATACAATAGGTTGTTGAAGTAGTGAGACATTACAGAGGGACCTGTGGCAGTGGTTCCCAAACCTGGTCCTCAACTCCCTGTGCCCTGCATGTTAGATGTGTCTCTGTTCCAGCACATCTGATTCAAATTACTGTATGACTTCTTCTGCAGCCACCAAATGTTAATCACCCATTAAGTTAAGTCAGGATGTTGGAAGCACCTAAAACATGCAGAACAAAGGTACTTGAGGACCAGGTTTGGGAGCAATTGACCTTTAGCTTTCTGGTAAATGAGCACATGCGCTAACAACCGGCTTACTCATCATTTGTTGAGGACATTTCAAATTTTGTAATCCAGTTTCATTTCACACTAACAAGATTGTTCGTCTGATTCTTACTAACTTCTAACTGGGATGTTGTTGCTTTTTTTCCAAGAACAGATGGCCTCTTCTTGTTTGAAAACCTTCCCTGGCCATAAATATCAGTACATACCTAAGAAGAACAAGAGTGGTGACACAGAGGGGGAATACAGTAAGTGTGTGTGTGCGAACATTGTGAAATGTCATTCTATTCCCACACCTGCCTCTTTATGACTTCATATCCTCAAGGTCCTATTGTGGAAACAGAAACAGTTTCCATCACAGGAAGACCTGTTTGACCCCTGTGAAAACAGTGAAAATGTCCCCTGTATTTGACAACCCTAAATGATTACAATAATTTAGGGTTGGAATGTCACTGTTGGAAAGTCGCACTGTAAGGTACTGACTAAGGCTACGCTGTCTAGGCTATTTGCTTGTGCTCTTCAGTCTGAACTGCAAACAACATAAAATGTGCAGTAGAGGACAAGTAACATCATACGTAGCGAGCATGCTCAGTGGAAATAAACATGGATGATAATGGTAGAGCACATATCGTGATTTTAAAGCTGTTGTCTAACTGGAGCCAGCAAATTAGCAACTTAATGCTCACAATCATCTACTGCGGTTGTTGTTTTTCTTCCGGTTTCCACATTTCAGGAGGCAGAATAATGCACACACTCAAACCTAGAGACAATTTAGGGAGACTGATTAACTTATTGGTCATGTTTTTGAACTGTAGGAGGAGACTGGAGAATCCACAGAGAAGCCATGCAAACTCTATGCAGAACCCTATGTCAGGGTTCAAATCCAGGTCCCTCTTTCTGCAAGGTGACAGAGCTACCAACTGTACCACTGCAGATATGTTTTGGTTAATTGTCATGTTGCAGGTTAAAGTACTACTTCAGCTTCCATCTCTTTTTTTTATACAGATCTTATATTTTCTTCAAGCTCCCTCAGATATATTATCGAATCCATATTGGATTTTATGATGTTGAGCTGTCCAGCTCCTGCTGCAGCAAAGCATCCTCAAACCATGGCACCTTTGGCTCCATATTTCACAGTTGGTATTAAGTTCTGTTTCTGGGTTGTTGTATTTGATTCATACCAAACATGTCCTCTATTCTAATGTGCAAATAATACACTCTTATTTTCATTTACCCAAAGAAATTTGTTCTTGAATTGTAGTCTGCCCATAGGTGTAGCAATGGCAGTGGAGGAAGTGAACAAAGCCTCTGAGTCCATGTTGGCCACAATTTCAAATATTGAATTGACACGAACAGCCGCCTCTTTCAGCCTGGCACTTCTCTCTTTGCAGTGGAAGATGGCAATTTCCGGTAAGCTTCATATTGTTAAACTGGAGCATTATATACATCACAGGTAAACTTTTGCTATTGGGTTAAATTTAAAATTTACAGAGTCCACACCTCCAGGAAATAATTGTTTCTCAATAGCTGAGAGAAACGATGGTACAAAGCAAAAAGCGTATTACAAGAGGTTGGTTTTTAACTGCTCAACCCCTTTCCAGACTCATAAGCTGCTAGAATCTTCTCTCTAAATGCCTGAGAGTCTCACTATTATATTCACTCTCACTTCAACAGTCAGAAACACAGCACTGTAAATCTCTGAGCTTTAGACAGGACTAACCTCCTCCTAAATGCTGAATAATGTTATAAACATTTTCACCTGATATTATATAACTATGCGTCATTTCAGCCACTTTAAATATAAAACATGTTCTGTGAAGTTCTCACATTGTAATTGGGAGTGAATGGCAGTGGGGGTGGAGGATAGTAATCGATTTCTTACAAGAAAACATTTTTATAACATTTTAAGGAAAATCTTAAGTTTTGCAAGAATTTATTAATGTTGCAATACCTGATAGCAAATAGTCATATTCCTACACCAACACAAAGATTTTTTTAGGGTGTTCCATTTTTTACAGAACTGTATTCAGGGTATTGAATGCACTTGAACAGATCACATGATTTGAACAGTGCTGAGTTTTAGGCCACATCCCCTTGGTTACAGAATACCTTTCAGGTTTAGGTCTGAAAACACACACTGCTCAACTATTATTTTTTCCGTCTCAACTTGTATTAAAAGAACAACAAAACCTCTGGCAAATATGTAAAGAACAATCACTATCTGTTGATCAGGGAGCTATGATCTCAAAAGGGTTTCGAACTGTTTGAGATGAAAGTCTGATTTAATAGTTAATGTCACATTTTCTTTAGCATTTTTTGTTATAAAAAGGACTTAGAGTGACATTAATTCACAAATATGGCCGAATAGCAAAACAACTTACTATATTTACTTCACTTTCATTTGTTATGGTTGGGACTGCTCAAGTGAATTGAGTAGGACTCCTTATGAAACAAAGTTGCTTTTCGAGTCTGAAAATTGTTTAAAAATCTACCAATTGCTGAGTAAATAAACTAGTTTCTTTGCATGTTCTGTATGTCTTCTTAACATACAAATAGATAATTGTACAAATAGATAACATTTGTACAAATGTTATCTATTTGTACAAATCTAATGTTTGCACTGTAAAAAAAAATATATATAAAAGAAAAATAGTTGGCAAATACTGGGAACAGTTCATTTAAAGGCCAGACAAATGAAACTAATTGTGTTGTGTCCTGTTTTGCCAAATTTGACTCATTAAATTTGTCTCTCATCACTGCAGAACTGTGTGCAAAGACTGCAGAACAGGATGCCTGTCTCATTGAGAAACACTGTGTGACAAAGAGAATAAAATATCACAACTTATGACGAATAAAACACAATCTGGGCTTCATGGAAGCAGATACAACCTCTGTTTAACTGATACTCGTTTATGTCCTCCATTAACAAAAGATCAAAGCCTCCAGAAAGGTTTAATGTGTCTGTTCTGATATTTAAAATCAGGTTATGTAGAGCAGATGAAGATGTTTTAATAAAACTACTAACAGATGTGGCACACGGGATACTCATTAAGTACTGGGATACAAAACCAAAAAGAAAGCAAAACCATTGTTAAAAAAAAAAAATCCAGATGTATAGTTACCAACTCTGTTTTACTTCTAAGCTTAACAATTATGTATGTTCAGCATTATAAGAGTAAAGAATATTTGCATGCACTTTCAGTTTTGCCAAATAAAGTAATAGTCATCTTAAAAATTGCCCATACTGATTTAAACTTAAACTAAATGTAACATCTGATAAACAGATACTGCACATACAGTATAGATAAATTACAGCCTTCTCTCACCCATCTGGACTGTCTGTTTGCTCAGACCTTCGTAAAATTCTTCCCTCCTTTTCTTTGAAAAGCAGTACTTCGGTACACCACTGCTTGCCAAAATGGCCAGGTTTTGAACAGTTTCCTTTTGAGCTGATAAAAGAAACCAGGACATGATTTCACACTGCAAGGCATACTTTGGAATAGCATAAAGGAATCTGAGGGACTATCAATCAAACCTTTTGTTCAAGGTTCTGAGTTCATTTTTATTCTACCTTTTAGCAGTTATAAAGCCTGAATCCTCAATCCCTGGTTGAGTTTGAGTGGCTTTTGTTCAGTGGTCAGGAAGTTGACCACTTGTGTGATGTCTCTTGCAAACTACAACTACGGTTTTCTCTTTCACATCAACCTGAAAATAAAGAGTAAACAGACAAAGTTCAATGATGCCTAGTCAGCACGAAGGTGAGAAGGAAGTCTCCAAGCAGCCGTTCAATGAGAAGATAAGACAATCACTTCTTCCATGTCTGTCCTCTCTTATGTGGCATTGACAGTATTTCTCATCTGAACATCCTTTCATAATTCAGTTGTGAGGCTTGAAATGTTGCTTCAAATCTGATCTGAGTATTAGCTTCTTTGAATGTCCTGAAATTACAACAAAAATTAAGCCTAGGCGCAAATTTAAACTGGAAGACTCTTTCTAGTCCCACCTGCATCATCCAACCGGTGCATCCTGCTCATCACCGTCGACCAATCAACGCTGGTCCAAAACACGTCACGTCCAATCACCGACCAAGTCCCAGATGATAAGGACCTCTATCCATGGTGTCTTTCGCTTTCCAGCAGAGCTCAACCCACCACCATCCCTTCACCTCCACTCACTCGGCTATTCGGCAGCATTCTTCACCACCTCCACCACCAGCGCCGGATCCCGGGGGGATGACGTTCCTCTCAGCATATGGAATGCTCATCCGAGCCCATCGCAAATTTTGCGACAATCGATGTCCTCAGCCGGGTCCCGAGCGCCAAAGATTTAATTCGTGCTTGTTAATAAACTTTTCTAATTGTCTTCCTTTTCTCCGTCTGAGTCTCTCCAGATTGAAATCACAAAGTATTGTTTGGGACTGTAAGTGATAGACCAACAAAAAGTAACGAATAATTGTGAAATAGAAGGAAAAGGAGGCAAAGTGAACCTCTGCCCCAGTCTCAAGGTTTTTACAGGTGGTGTAGCTTTTTTAAGCTTTCTATACTTTTTAGGTTAATTCTAAATCACTTACGCTGTATTTTATGTATGGATATCAAATTAAGATTGTGTGAATATGGAGGCCACACTTTGACATTTTCCTTTGTAACAAATTACGAAACCATGTAAAAGACCGGAGCTGTATCATGAGAAAATGTGAAACAATTAAAGGAGTATTAATATTTTTTCAAGGCAGTGTAAAGTTTTCCTTGAGCTTCAAGCATTCGGTTTTCTATCCTCTGTTGATTTAAGTTAAAGTTTCAGGTTTAGCTTCAATTTCTGCATCAAAACACCTTGTCGAGGGTTGTAAAGACCCTTTGTCTTTTTACTACTTTGCCTGGATTGCAGAAATTTTATCCTGGGTCATTTTTCTAAAATTTATAGCGCAACAAAGCCTCTTTGATCAAACATTATCACCTAAAATCTAAGAAGTTTCCCTGAAAACCGAGAGGTACAGAGGCCAGTAAAGCCTGAATTTGAAAATCAAACAGAAAGGCAGTATAGCACAAGCAGGTGGCCGGGTGTGCAAGTTGAACGAAGATCTTGTTAGGATGTTTAATGACTGACTGCAGTGAAGCAAGGAGGAGGTCTATTGTGTCCAGCTCTGCAGTGTCTCAGTAACACACATAGTGTTGCACATTGGGATATACGTATTTCATGCACAGCTGCTACTGCAAGAGATGGAGAGGGAGGGAAAAAATGGGCAAAGGCACAAAATCTTTAAGAAATTAAGGAGGGGGAAAATATACAAGAAAGAAAAACAGGACAACAAAAAAATACATCTTTCAATCTGAACTTTCTTTGTATTGATGTGGGAAAACAAATAATAAAAGCAGTGACCAAATGACACTGCCACTCTGTTCCCTCAGCACACAGAGTGAGATAGGGTGGGATATGCAAAACCGGCTGTCTGCCTGCCCCTTTCGAGGCTGCGGAGCAGCACGCTGCTTCTTGTACTCACACACCCTCACTCGTGCAGAGAGCCGATTGCCGGGAGGGTCGAGATTTGTCGGCAGGTCTTGAACAATCTTGCACGTGTGTATATGGAGCTTGAATTTTAGATGCTTTCTTCCCTTATCTTCTTCTTTCTTCTGCTCTCCTCTTCCTCCTCTCCCCTCCTCCCGATCACCTTTGGGTTGTTTTCCTTGCCTTTTTTCCCTCCCCTCCCCTCTTCATCCTCTATGCCTTTCTGACTTGCATGTTTGGTTTGCTCAGACCTCTTTTGCATTACTTGGAAAATTGAAAGTGCACACGGGACAGGATGCTATAGCAGTTTGGGCTCCATGTGTCCTTCAGGGTCCACTAAAGAAAACAAGACTCCACTTGTGGCAAGAGATAACTTTATATACAATTATGTGGAACTAAAGCTGCCACTTTTTTTAACCTGTCTGCATCACCAGGCATTTGCTTTTTTGAGACTCTGGGACTGATCAGGCTTTTTTTTTTTTTTTTTTTTTTTTTTTTTTAAATCACAACAATGTGCAGCAAACTGTGCCAGCTTTCAGCACAGATCTTTCTCTTGGGAGTGATGCTGTCAGTGGTGAACAGCAAAGGGACGATGTATGGAGGTCACATCAACCCGTTCCATGGAAGCAGATACAACCTCTACAAAGCTGGACTCAATCCTCAGTACTCACCAAACAAGCCTATGACCCGCCACAAGTAAGTGTCGATTACATTTAATAATGTTTTCCCCTACCAGATGTTTAAACGTGAGCCTTGACTACAAACTGGAGCCAGCCCATGCTGAACATCCACCGACAGAGCCATGTCACCAGAGACTTGCAGAAACATTGGCTTTAGTAAGGGTTTAATTGACATTTCTGTGGCTCAGACCTAAACACAATCCGTGGGGGTGGGGGGGTAAAAAGCAACAACATGCCACAGAAACAAAGTCATCATTATGGTGTTTATGATGCAGCAGAGTGAATGGTGGGAACCCTCGCAGTGAACGCAAACTGTAAGAGGAAGGCATTAGTAGCAGAGCCTGACAGCGCAGCTGGATGATTGCTGCCAGAAGGGAGTGGCACAAAGGATTTCCAGTCAATACTAAAACAATAACACTGTAGGTTTATGTTTGTTTCCTATCCCAATCCACACAAATATATGAGGTGCTATTCCTCAGTTGTTTCTAATGAATAGAAAACAAGCTGAATAAACACAGCTACCTATGAGATGATATTAAATAGACATCGACCTGTGAGGTTAATTAAAGTTTGCTTAAATGTTTGTGTAGATAGCGGTGACTGCCTGAGCTGCAGACATTTTTTTTTTTTTTTTTTTTTATCTTCTTCCCCTTTTCTCCTCCCTCTTTTCTTTTTGTGCTTGGCTTCCCATCAGAACTGTTATATCTTTGGACAGCTTCCCAGCTACCTGCTGCTCCACTCAAAATGCCCCAAGAGACCCCTGATTGCCCAGCCTTACTTTATTGGCTCTCCTACATTAAATGTGCCTCTCCTCATCCTGTACCAGTGAAGGGAAAGCTCAGAATTTTGGAAGCAATCTTCTATAAAAAGGTCAAAGCAGTTAATATCATACCTGCAGAAGATAACTCTCTTGGGTTCTTCATTTGGTATAAATCCAGACTAATTGGTCCCCGAGGTCAAAGCTAACAGCTTGATTGAAAAAGAATCAAAACCGAGAAGGACTTAAAACAACTATCTTAAAACCACTTCAGTTTGGTGAGATGCTGTTTAAAAGCTCACAGTACAGAACTTTGTTGGGATAATAACCTCATAAGCAACCAAATTAATGTTGATATGAACATGGTCATTCTGTTTTCCTCTTTTGGGATGTGCACTATACAAACGTGCCAAATGAGAAGTAAGCCAAATTTTGATGTTACATAAAAAAATAAAGGGGGACAGTTCAACTTGAATTAAAAAAAGGTAGTTAAGGATTTGTAAAGGGATGTTATGCTTAAAGGTCATAAACATTTTGTTATTTTAAATGCATTAGATCACTTTCCTTGTGCCTTCCGTTACTATTAGTTGCTGCTGGGGGCTAAAGCTAACAAGTTCTGTGAGAGAAGCCAAGACCAAAGCAAACTTCTACCATCTTTAAGCAAGTTTTATTGTACAAACTGCTGCAGCAGTTCGTGCAAGTACTATTTTATGAGCCTTAAAACATGTCAACACATGTATCGCGTGATTATTTAGAACCTGGCAACTTGCACCCCACTTTTTGCCCAATGACTGCCAGAGATTGGCACCAGCCGCCACTGCCCCTCCCCCATAACCTCTACCCAACTCTGCTAGATTAAATCTGACAATGGACGGATGGACGGATGGCGTTAGGAGGTAGTGCACTAGTAATTATCAACCTGAACATGTACAGCATTTTCAAACAGTAGTAACTAAATAACATGAATAATCACAGAAAACATACTGTACATAAAGATGGTTTTAAGGTACACAAAATAGTGTTTCCATGAACAGTGCATGGAAACAGCAACTCTGCTTTAGTTTTGACCTCTCTCACACAACCCTTTAGCTTCAGCTGCCAGCATCAACGAGATTCATACTAAATGAATGTACAAAGTACATGATCAACTGCAGGTAAGTTATTAATTGCTTATAACATTGAAACAGAACCTTCTTACTTGTTCCATTTATTTTGTTCTTGTAAAAGCAAAACTGGATTTGCTCTTCACATTAACTTGAAATTTAATGTATATAAAGCCCTTTAAATTAGTATAATGCATGTTTCAAAAGGAAAAAAACGGCCATCATGTTCTTATTATTATTAATTGGGAAAAGTAAGTGGACACATTGCTGATGGAGTTATCCAAACAAAAGCTCTGTCACGGGAGCATTTAAACAGCATCACACCAGCATACTCCAAATTACTAACACGTGCAAGCATTCAGCTTTTTATTTAGGTGGGGTCCAACCTTCAGCCTCTCTGCATTGAGCGCAAGCTTTTATAAAGTGACAGGGCTCACACAGCTCTGAATATAACATGTTATTATTAGAGCTGCCAAAGCTCCAGTGACAACTTGCAAAACAGCGAACGGGTAGATTTTTAACAAACATATAAAGAAAGCAAGACTCTTGCTTCACTCTGACCATTCTCAGGACTTTACTGTGAGCTCTGCATCTCGCCTTTCATCAGCTCATAGGAAGCTGCCGTTCAGTACGAGTTTCCAACGTAAATAGCAAGCGCTTAGTTTTGACATTGACTCAATTAAACCTGAATATATATTAAAAAACCCCATTAATTTTTAATCAGCCTTACGTCAGCTCTTATTAATCAAAAATTTAAATTTGACAGTCTGTACAGTTTTGACTCTCAGTCCTTCGGGTGTTTTTAGCATCACTCCACACATTTACAGCATGCCAGTGTCATAAGACAGAAGCATCCATTAAGGAGTTCATTCTGGTGCCAAATCTATTTCTATCTTGGAAACTATTTCATGCCTGATTCTGTGTATTAACTCATTTACCAGCATTTTGAATTGCCTTGCTGCATAAAATGTGCTATATAAATTAAATTACCTACCTACCTACCAACCACATGCTTGTTGTTCTGTAGGTAACTCTCGATACATTTTTGAGTATCAGTAGGCATTACTTCTTAACATTCATGCCTGTGAGTTTAACAATGATGTTTACCGAGAGCTGATGTCCTTGTTGGAGCAATAGCGCCCAAGGACGTGTAAGTGTCCGACCGACACTTGTGTTAGTGAGTTCAGATGTTGTCGACCTGACTGCTCAGTGGAAATAGAGGCTTAATAATAACACTTGTTCCGTAACTTGTTCACAATGTTATCTCCAAGTGCGTAAATATTTAATAGTGTCTGTAGATTTGTGTTGTGTTGAGAAAATCTCCAAGGTCAAACCTTTTTTGTTTCTTGCTGAGCACACAGTCACACTTTACGACACACATTCCTGCTGCTGAAATATTTGGGAGTCCTCAGCTTGGTTTGTCGTCACTTTCAATTATCATCTATGTTTTGGCAGCAAAGCGAGTGATTTGATTTCACAGTCATTTCTTTCATTCAATGCAACCACTTGCTGCTGTGAGACAATTTATGGTCCTGAAAGCCTCTGACAATGACATCTTAGATGGCTTAGACACTGTATCTGTCCCTGACTTCACAGCAAATCTTAGGATATTCTTCTCCTTCTGTTTTAAAAGTTTGTTTTATTAAAACAGAGACACAAAACTAATTGCATGTGAAGATTCACATCCTCTCTACTGTAAAACAGTGGAAGAATAACTGACAGAAGCAATGAACAAGTCATTTGAAAAAAAAAGTCTTCCCTATATCATCTCGAACCCTGGCAGTTGTTGGGTGTCACGTGTGACCACTGATCAGATTTGAGTTATATCTGTGGGTTTTTGGGTGATGTATAGGACAGAGATCAAGGGGCAAAGGTCAGGAAGCTGATAGAGGTTAGAGGTTGTGGGTTGCTCTTGTAAGTTTGGGTTGAGTGCCCAGTGAAGAACGGGAATGGAGCCAGTCTCCTGCTAAGAATTACAAAGACTGGGCAGTAAAGTCCCAAGCTCCCTTTAACCGAGTTATTAATCAAACTTCAAGCTTTATCTGGTGCAACTTAAAGGCTTTCAGCATACCAAAGAAACAGAGGCAATTTTTCATTCAGTTTTTTACCTCTTAATGAACGTAAGATGATTCAAATGGTCTGAATAGCTTTGATTTTATCACGGAAAAAATAACTCTACTTCCCCTTTTACTCCAATTGAGGCTTTTGTGTGGTTTCAGCAGCTGCATCTGGTATTTAGTCAGGTTCACACTCAGGAGGTCCCATCTGGATTGTAAGTTTTGTGTAAGAGTTGGTTTTAATTTTCTATTACTACAGCACAATGGATGAAAGGTAGAAAAAACACTGATAACGTCCATTACCTTTTCTCTGAAGTAACACATCATATTGTCATGAAACTGCAGCAGAGACTATAAAAGGACCAAATTAGAACTACATTTTAACCTGACATAGGTGCAAATAAGGCAGGTAAGGTATGATGCTGAATTTGGTTATGGTTTAGAGATGTGTTTAGAGGATACTTTGAAATTAGCCTTGTGGGATAGAAAGGTGTTCCTATGTTCAAAAAAAATTTTTACATTTTCTCCTTAAAATGTGGACAAATTAATCATGTTATGAATCTTAACATCTTGTTTACTAAACATCCTTTCAGAATTTAAACAATTTTATTCTCTGAATTTCTCAAATTTAGAGAATAAAACTCACAACAGCCCGTTCTTGCAAACGTATACGTTGCAAATACGCCAAAGGATATTGTTTCTGAAGATTTAGCTGATTAGCTTGGAAATTAAGATGTAATTATTTTTGGCATTGGGTTTAGGTATTTGGTTACTGTGAGCACTTCTGCACACATGGTATCCACATTAAGTAAGTAGCCAGAGGATTACTGTCAAAAAAATAAAAGAGTAAAAATCTGTTTTATAAGCATAGCAAAACTGAATGATTATTTCCCCCTTTAAGGGATTGCACTATTGTTCTGTTTATCTATTTCAATTACAACAACAAGAACGCTGAGCTCTGTTTCTTAAAATGTCAAAGTTTGTGCAGAGTTGGTGAATGAAAAGGCAAAAATCAATTAATTGAGATTCATATTTTGTTTTCAATGAAAGGCTCAGTTATGTCCTACAGCTATGATGTGTACCCTACTCTTGTTTTCAAGCGTTTTTATTCAGTAACTGAGAAGCTTATATCCCACACAGTAGCTGCAGTGAGTCTAACTAATCTAATAATACTGTTTAAACACATTTTTCTTCCACAGGCATAAAAAGTAAAGCAGATTATGTGCTCTGGGAAATGCCTAGGGATAAGTGAAGCTGATTTTTCTTTCTAACTTGGGCATCTTTGCCTCTTTCTGCTAAGCAAAAAAAATGAAGTGCCTAAAAGAAGTAGAGAAGGATTATGCTGTTCAACAAATCCATAAGCTAATAGATAACATGTAATGTCTCTATTAGCAATTACAAGAGTTGGGAATTGAAATAAAAAAACACATATTTTTGAGGTGTAATAATGGAAGGTGACTTGGCTGACATTTTCCTCTGAATGTCAGATGGATCCCCCAAGGTTTTAGAGCTGGGAGTATCTTTGACCTCCATCATTAGCCAGGAGAAGCCTCAGTCAACCAGACCATAGAGCTTGAAGATATGCCAGCTGGCATCATTAAAAGCATTTATGAAAAGAGATGGGCCCTGGAGGAGATCTGTTAGCCTATAGACACAGCTGCTGAAGGCCTTATAAAAGATTGCATGGGTTCCTATCAGCCCCCGACCAGTCGTAAATCTGTCTGAGCCGACAGCGGTGGCCCGGGTTCAAACAGTCAGGGACCCCTGCAGGTGAGAGCGTGGAAGAGGAGCCACCGAATGTCACAGTATCAAAATAAACAAAGGTTGATGATGATGAGGCAACACATGGACGCCAAGTGGAATCTCAATCAGAAAGATAAATAATCCAATATTAGTGACATAGGCTAGCAAACGATTGGTATGCAATGATGGTTGAACAGTTTTAACATTTTAAAAGAAAAAAGAAAGCAATGTGAAATGGAAGGTTGAATGGTGAGTTAGGTTGAGCCTAAGAAGCGTAGAGATGTAATCTTTTTCTGAAAGTCTTTGACGGTAATTCTGCTTTTTCCCTACGATGTTGTAAAACTATTATTTGCTGGAACTTTTGACTAAGGGAAAAGAAAGGAGGTTAAAAATTTCAGTCAGTCAGCGAAAGTGAAACAAAAATGTTGTGTGGTGTGACAGTGAGGACATTTCTGAAGATTAAAATCAGGTGAGGAGATATACAGCAGAGGTTACAGAGTTTGGCTCAGTTGCAGAGGTTTCAACTGGGTGGTATGTCAAGGGTGTACACCCACACTGGACATCTGTTTTTTCTTACATTTTGGTTGTGTTTTCTTGCAAATTTTAAGAAGACAGCAAGGGAGTTTCTAATAACACACATGCTCTAAAAACTGCTGGGTTAAAAAACAACCCAATCTGGACTCTTTTGTCAGTCCAGTCTTTGGTCAAATATAAACTATATTGGATCACATTTAACAAAACAGACACCAAACAACATACATTTGGATTAATGGGTTTAAACAGCTTACTACATCAGGATTTCTAAAATCTAACCTTAAAATATAAAAGGTACCAAAAGTTAGAGTAAAGCGAGTTCTCACCAGAATCTTGATACAGTTTTTGTCTTATTATCCACAAGGGATAAATTATTCATACTTGGAAAACAGCAGGTCTCTCCTCAGCTTTTAGAATAATTTTGTTTTTCTTCTGTTTGTGATCCGTTTATGATCAATGAAAGATATGGTTTGAACTTCCTCTTCCTCTATCTGCTCTTTGGTCCTGTTCTGCATGCATCAAGAAATCACCTAATTAGTAAACAGTTTCCTCCTGTGCGTAATGTCATTTCAATATGAGTTGTTCTGTGAAGTCCTGATGTTTCTTGCTAGAGAACATTAGTGAGCAAACAGCATCATGAAGACCAATGAACACGGCAGACAGATCAAGGAGACAGTTCTGAAGACATTTAAAGTTTAAGTGAGGAATCTTCTGACAGGGCAAATACCAAGAAAAATAAGATTAATGGTAGCACATTGGGTAAATCTAATTGTTAAAAAAGGTCACTAAACTCTAAAGAAAGCAAATAAATTAAACAAAACATAGGTTAGAGAAATTTTTATAATTAAATCTAACAGTATGACACAAATACGAATATGCAAAAATGCAGATGTAGGGGCACAGAAAAAGTATGAAAACAGGTGCTGTGGCAAAATGAGACCAAATTTGAATGTTTTGACCTTTTTGAATGAAAACTGACACTGAATATTACCCGGAACATAATCACTCCCCCCATCAAATGAGCTGGTGGTAGCAACATACTGACGGGATATTTCTCTTCAAGAATGCCCTTTTTTCCAAATTAGATTTGATTTAAATCTTATGTGCAACGCTGTTTATGTGCAAAAAAACATTCCCCATCCAAAACTCTCAGATTTTATTTTAGAAAAAACTGAGTGTAAGATTCCACTTCATTTTTTTGCTTCTTTGCATTGGTCACATGCAATTCTGAAAAATGACATCTATGTTTCGAATTGCAATGAGTCAAAATATGGCATGTAAGTTTGAGGGGTTTTAAACACCTTTGCTAGGTAATTCACACAAACTCACAATGCACTGCACTTGATCAAGTTATAACAATTTAGAGACACATTTACCTTTTTTCTTTATTTTTACCACTGCTCGCCTTGTGTGAACAATATGTTTTTCTAAATTTGTTCCTAAATTCTCCCAACACTTGGATCCACATGAAGACTCCTCAAAATTGAAAAATCATTGAAAAACTTGTTCACAACCGGTGCTTGGTCTGTTCGTTCTGGGTGACTGCTGAAACATAGTTCAGCATGGAGACTGACAGGAAAGGGAAGTCATGTCTCTTATCCCCTAAAAACACACGTGAAAAGGTTAAGGGTAAGGGAGAAGCTCTGGGGCTATTTTTGTATTTGTTATATTTGGTCATGCAGTTGAAGAGGGGTGCTTTATTTTGCAAAATTGTTCTTTCGGGACAATCTAGGAATAGATTTTCTGATCTATGTTTTCACCATTGATCTTCACATCCATCTCAGATCACATGGATCTGAATTTTCTTATTATTTTTCCAAAGTTCCCAGATTAGGGCTTTTCCCAGTTGTAGAACACACTGAGAGCCAAAACAAATTTCTCCCCACCCTAGAGCAGACATGGCAGAAAAAATAACAAAGTCTAAAGACAGCTCTCAACTTTTATATCCAGAGATCATATTTTTGAAATCGTGTTTGTGTAGACTGTGCAGGTTTTGGCATATTATTATTGTCCTTCAAGTAAGAACTCAAATATTTTTGATAAAACAGAGGAGTTGATCTAGTGTGCCCAACACTGCAGTGTTGAACAACAGGATTTTCATAGCAACTGATTTTTTTTTCACATTTTGTCACGTAATAACCTCAAACTTGAATGTATTTCATTCTGAAGGTATGGGATAAAAATTACAAAAATTCAATAAAATTTTGAAGTGGAAGAAAAATTATACATGCTATTAAAACAATTTTTACACCACAAAAAATTGGTGATATGCAAATTTAGAGCTAGAGTTTCACTTATTTTTTTGTTTCCAGAATATCTCAAGTAAAGCCAAACTGGGTGGAGTAAGTCAGCAATTTATAATTCCCACCATTGATTCTCAGTTTAATTGGCCCATGTAATCCAAGAATCAGTTTCATTGTAGCTCTGGGTATACATTTATGATTCTTGTCCTGAAGGAGGAGTTCCTTGTATTTAATTCCATCTATCTTTTTCATCAATTCTGACCAGCTTCTCTCTTCCTGCTGAAGAAAAGCATCCCCAGATCAGTTGACACCAACAAGAATCACCATGGCAACAGAGTGCAGAGCTGGATTTCCACCATGCACAGCAATCTCAGCCAAACTGTTTCCCAGCACTTTAGTCTCCCTGGTGTCATTCTTTGGAGTATTGAGGATTATATATTATACAAAAATGCATCCAAATGACACTGGCACCCTAAAATTGTGAAAACAGAAACAGTGATGAGAAATGTGAGAGTCTAGTTTTGCCCTTTCTTCTTCTGGACTTATGTCTTCCTTGCTGATTGAGTGTCAGTTTCAAGGGCTCTAACCTCCAGATGTGCACCTGACAAACAACTCTCCGATCATGTTCACTTTTCACTTCACTCAGCAGCACTCCATACATGTGTGTAAGAACAGGGTCACATACCTCCTGTGATTTATTTACATTACACTAAGATGCTTTCTGTCAGCTGTTACAAGTACATATGCTAATTTTGCTCAACATTCACACTCTCAAATACGAACTGCACCTCTTTTCAATGCTCTAGATAAACCTCAGATGTCAAATCTGATTTAGATTATATAAAATTTTGCATCATTGTAAAACACCCTGAAGGAAAAAAAAAGAAGTAGATAAAGGAAAAGAAGAAAAATGGCTGTGTGTTTGTTTCCTCTGAGGCATACAGAGCAACAGATGACAGCGGAGGGAGTGATCAGTGTCACAATTTCTCAGAGATCGTAAAAAAAGAGCCTCCAAGTGTGGTCCTGGGTGAAAACAACATGAAATCAATCTATTAGCAGTGCATTCATATTCACTGTACATGTGTCAAGTTGTTTCTTGGAGGGTCTGACGAGAAACCAAACATGTTGCTAATACTGTCACCAAACATGTTATCAGATTTGTTGTGCAATTTCCACCCACCATACCTACAGTAAATCCCATCTAATAAATCGTTTCAGCCAAATAAATCTCCTTGCTTTCTGTTTGTCTGCAGCCACCAGCTGCAGATGCACGTGTGAGTCTGAATGCCGCCATCGTACCACATCAGCACAGGTTGTCAGGGTCATGTGAAAGGAGCTCTCTCATTCTGGCGCCTGCCCTTCCCTATCTGATCCCATTAACATATGTCAACACTTTCAGAGTGGTGGCACTATGAAACATTCTGTCCATGCTGTCAGAATTTTGCAGCAGAGCTGATCCCTCACAGATTCCAAACTGGTTGTGCTCCCTGAACCTGTTAACTCAACCTTCTTCAGATCCTCCCTGCTGCATCTAACATGACTATTTATGCCAAAACAGCTGGGAGGCGATGTTAAGTACCGCATGTGCTGTTAAATAATCCCCTCTGAATGCAAAAAAACAAACAAAAAAAACTATTCTTTACATATGAACCTGAAGAGTTTGGATCCTCACTTCTCGAGTTGCAGCGAGTCCAAGTGAAAAATGTAACAGTTGTTATAGCTGTGCTGGCTGGAAAGAGAGAGTGAGGAGACAGAAGAGGCCCAACTCCAGCATGATGCAACAAGGAGCTGCAGTCAAGTTATTATGTGTTATGTGGATTCTGAGTCCATCTGAAGGACTCAACCACTCTTTGAGGTGTAGCTTAATGCAGTGTTGCCAACTCATACAATGGTGTCTTTAAACCAGTGCTTTAGTTATGGATGATTACCTATACAGACTTACAATTACCCAGTTGAAATATTTTGCAGTAAGGAGAACTCCAACAGATAATTGGATCTATAGGAACACAATCAGATTTGTCTTTATCAAGTATCTTTTTTCTAGCAGAAACATTCCCAGCCCTCTGCTAAGGGCAGAGTAAAAGTTTCACAGTGGCATAATGTAAACAAGCTTTCCAGCATCTATGCTTGTTTAAAGTGAAGCTGACAATTTTGAGAAACAAAACATTTGTATGGTGTCCCTCAGGGCTGTTCAGTATGCCAGCAGTATCGTTTCTTTGAGCAGGCCTGGCAAAGACTCAAGCGCTATAGATAACGGCTAAAATGAATTCAGATCATTGTAGTGAATATTCCACAGGGCGAACATCAAAAAACAGTCCAATTTTCTCAACTGGTAGTGTAACACTAATTTGAGAGCTTTTTCAATTAGTGGATTTACTAAAGTGATTTCAGCTGCCGATGCACCTGAGTCTTGTCTACAATTACAATTTGGAGAACAAAGCTTGTGATCGTAAATAAAAGTGATTTACGTTTAACCCGTCTTTGTTCTTCACTAGGCCTGATTTCACTCTGACATCATTCTTTTATGCCTGCAGAAACCACTGTGCTTACATGGTCCAGAAGAACATCACCTGCATCCTCCAGGATGGAGTGGAAACCTATGTGAAGGCCGAATACACCACCAAGTGCATCTGGGGTCAGAAATGCCCAGTAATCATGTATGTCAATCAACCTGATCAACAAAATCCAAGCATTTCAAAATGACCAAATCATCCAAGGATTTCAAAACTAGTGAATGTCCATCTAAATTCACAATCCTAGGACGTAAGGGTTAAAGTATGCAATTGTGACTTTATGTTTTTAGAAAAACTGCATTAGAAAACTGACAGCTCCCTGACATAACCCAGGCAAGTGCTGCCCTCTAGTGACCAAATCACATATTGTTTTACAGCTGGAGGTTTCATGCATCTGTGCCAGAGGGGTTTTTTTATTATTATTTTTGACAGCTTACAGGGAAAATGAGAAAAATCAGTCCTTAATTTTCTAATTATTTTCCAGCTTAGATGTGGATTAGAGATTCTCAAACTATAGATCATGTGTCAGTTAACAGTTATAATTGAGTTATAACCCAATGTAACAAACGTTGAAAGTGGTACTGTATCCTCTCTGATATTATGAATTCAGAAAAATTTAACTGAACTCTATCTTCAAAAATGAAAGTTCAATCTGTGAGGGTGTGCGTTAAAGGAGGAGAGTGAGTTTGATTTTAAACAAGATAATGTTAAAGTTGGGCGTTGACCTGAACTCAATCCTCTGATGCCACACCATTTACACTACAATTTATCTTAATCTCCTAATCTTCCTTTAATCCACGTTTAATCCCATAGGAAGCAACTTCCTGCAGTTTTCTTTTTCTCTGTGCCATCTATCCATCTGGAATCTGTGTTCCAAGTTGAATTATTTAACAAACAAAAGCATATTTATATAGCTGAATCATCTCTATTTGAGAAAGCATTCTATTTTTATCTCAATTCATTCAGGTACAGAACATTTCACAGGCCAACATATAAAGTGGGGTATAAGACTGTGACAGAACTCGAGTGGAGATGCTGCCCTGGTTACTCTGGTGAAGCTTGTCATGATGGGCCCACATCACTACCTGACATCATAGGTCCCCATCGCCCCGGTATTAAGGGATTTCCTCATGGACCAAGACCTCCAGTGGACCAGAAGCCTGGAGGAGCTCCATTGGATCCAGGCAAATTCTTCCCTGGAGGAAAACCTAACTATGGTAAGAAATGAGTCACGATTGTCCTGTCCAGATACATCTTGAGTATCAATCTTTTTCTTGAAATTCCAAGTAACAATGTGACTTTAGGAGTGACAGGTGAACGTTTGGACCGCATGGAGCTGGACCTACGTCATCTCACCCAGGGTCTAGAAACCCTCAATGGTGTGGTGACTGGCCTCGAGGAGCGACTTCGGACATCCCTCCGTGAAGAAACCAACAAATTACTGGTGTCCCTGCTGACCAACCCTTCAAGAACACCGGACTCAACAGTGGGATTCGGGGTGATCCCAGACGGATTGGAAGGAGGAGGAACCATAACTGGATTTGGAGACTTAGCAGGAAGAGTGACTGAAGTGAAGGATGAGCTACGAGCCAAATCTCACATTTTGGAAGAAATCCAGGTACCTTGTGTTGTTATGATATAAAGATTGAAATCATATCAGTTCTTCTAAGATTTTTATTTAATTTTTTTGTACATTTTTCAATATATATGTATTTCTTTAGGGTATGGTCATAGGTCATGATGGCCAGCTGAAAAAACTGTTGGATGGAGCCACCGGCGAACCCATCCCTGGTCCAGGCTCAACGTCTTATCTGGACGAGATCTTGGATGTTAAGTTAGCTGGTGTGAGAGCTGAGATCCTTGACGGCTTTGAACGCCGTCTTACTGGCATGGAAAACCACTGTGAGGAGAAGATTGGGCAGGTGCAGCAGCAGTGCCAAAAGGAGCACTTGGATGGCCAGGAGCAGATGCAGCAATCTCTGGACGGCAGAGAAACTGGCCTTAGGGAGGAGTTGGGCACCTTGCAAGCTCAGATTCAGGGTCTAACTCTGACTGAGAGCTGTTGTGGACAGGTATGGGTGACTTTAGTAAGGTCAGCAATTTCCCAAATTTTGTAATAATAAAAATCTTGATAATTAATTCTAAAAATATATGTTGATAATTACAGGTGAACAGCTTGTCTGAGCGCATGTTGCAGCTAGAAGAATCTGTAAAATATATAACTGAATCTCAGAGGCAGCTGCAGACGGTCCTCTCTGAACAAACTATTCACATAGAGACCCTAGTCGAGACGCGTCTGGTGGACATAGAAGGAAGACTGAATGCCACCAATGGTGAACCTGGTGGGGTTGAAGGATTTCACAGTGGTCTGGATGGCTTCAAAACTTTGCTTGAAGACAAGTTGAAGACTCTAGAGGAGAGGGTGTTTGTGGCAGTGGAAGAACTAAGCAATGCTACAACTCCTGCTCTACTGGAGGGTCAGGTGGTTCCCGCACTGGAGACAGAAATTGACTCAGTCAGGAGGAGAGTAGAAGGAGACCTCAGTGGAATTCAGAAACAGCTATTAGACCTGGAGCTCCTTTGCACTTCCAATTGTGCCCAGTCCACCCCACAAGAGGAAGCTATCACAGACACCTTAACAGATGAGGAATGTAAAGGAATGGATAAGAAGATGATAGACCGTTTGGACTCCCATTCTAACCAGCTGGACCACCTAAACAACACCTTGAATAACCTGCTACTCCGCATTGCTCAGGAGGAATCAGAGGGCTCTGTTCAAGGAGAGATCACCCTGCTAAAGGTCAACATAAACTCTGTGAACCGCACTCTCAAAGGCCTGAAGGACTCTATTAGCTTCATTGCAACTGAAGTGGGCCATGCTAACTCCTCGTGGGAGCAGAGGGAACATCAAATTGTCAACCAAGTGCAAGGAATCACCAAACTCATGGGCCATCAAGCTTCCCTACTTGGAGCAAGCGAGAGGCGATTGGCAGAGCTTCGGGGAGAACTAGCAGCTCTGAAGAGACAGTTGTCAGGGGGGCTACAAGGCTGCCGCAGCACAGCAATGGAGGTGCAGAAAGAGGTAAAGGTCGTTGACAGCAGAGTAAGCCAGGTTGAGAGCCAGTGTAGCAGCCTTGGGGAACTTGCAGAGAGCCTAGAAAGAATCAGGGCAGAGCTGGAGAAACATTCTGTTGCCATTCTGAGCCAGGTGAACGGTACAATGACCTCTCATTCAGAGCAGTTGGATGATCTGAAAGGTGAAGTCCAAGACTTTGCATCCAAGGATGCCACCAAACAAAACAATGACCAGTAGCATTTAGGCTACAGTTTTTATAAGAAAGACTCACTGTATGTGTGCTTCAGACTAGGCCCAAGTGCCTTATGTTTTTGTTTCTGCCTCTCTTGTTCAAATAGCATTTGCACAGATGCAAATTATTGCAACTGGTAAAGGCTATCTCACATAAGCTTCTTTTTCCAGTGGCTCCAGATCAGCTAAACAAGAGAAACTTCTTTCTGATTCTGTAACATGGCAAAAAATATTTCCATAACTGTTTATGTAGGGCATTTGTTTGTATTTCTCTTGAGTATTATGATTGTGTATGTGCTATCATTTTAACTTATATGAAGTGACTGCATAATGATGACGTTAAAATGTTTTTATGGAAAAATACTAACAAAAGAGAAAATGCTGCTACAGGTTTCTGCTGACAAGCATACCTGACACCATCCATGTGGACACTAGCCTTGTCTTTAAATAAAAAAACAACAAAAAAAAAACAAATACTGTATGTCAACTTGGTGCTATGTACATTTTTTTTCATCTTTGTTTTAAATGTGTTTAAGAATTGCTTACATACATATCTGCTTAAAGAGTTGCCCATATTTCCAGACCCATTGCTCTAAATTGCAAAGATGTTCCACAATTGACCATAAGGGGACAGTGAGAGCACATTACATGATATTAAAATCAAAATGAAATAAAATAAAATCAGAATTTTCAAGACTGGTGCTTTTTTCTGGTGCTTTTAGGGTCCCTTTTATTCAAAAGATTATGTCAACACTTTAAGACAGTCTACTACGTTCAGCTCAGTGCAATTGTTTGACCTACAAAAACACATTCATATCATTGTGTATGTTAAAAAAAGTAAAGAATTATATATACATATGTATAATATAAAATAAAACTCTTCTAAGTGGTGATCTGGTGTGAACTCCAAGTGGCTTTTAATCCTCCATTTGATGCAACATATTCATTTTAACCACTGAAGCAGCATCATGCAAATATATTTTAGGATGGAAGTAGATAAACCTGGATATCAAAATGCCTGAGTCAAAAGAATAACCAAACTACATTGGAGGGGAAAATTCCCCTTGGCATAAAAAAAAGCATAGGGTTTTACTTTATCTGTGAAACTAAACAACACAGAGGGAAAAGGATAAACAAAAAAACTTTACGTTAAACATTTAAGATCCTGCAAAGAACAGACAGAAATAGTAAGCCAGCCAGGTAGTAAAAGTCAGTCAAAGGTTTCCATATGAAATTCCACCCGCAAGTTTTCACCCAAAAATAGTTCAGCATATGGTTAAACAGCAGTGTCAATTCCTCTCAGTATCTGTTACCACAGAATTAAGCTGTAAATATGGTGGGAATTACAGCAAAGCCAGTTGTCAGGTTGCACTTACTGCAGGTTTCACATAATATCACCATACAGTATGAGAACGCAGCATCTTTTATAAATTAACTGCCTGTCAGAATGTAATGGGGACCAGAAATATGTCATTAATATACACTGTGTGGCATATGGGCCAGAAGAATCTTAAGAATGGCTGCACAGCTGTCACAGACTCAAATAAATTAAAACACGCAGGAAGTTGTACTCATTTAACGTTTCTCAAACAGTTAGGGAGCATCTTGCAAAAAACAACAAACTCTCACTGAATGAGACGGTAATCACATCAAGCAGATGCAGCCCAAATAAGGGCATGAGGTGAAAATGTGAGCGATATTACAATGTGTGCCACATCAACAGTTGAGATTCTATATCAATGAGTGAAGCAAGGAAGCAAGATGTGACATTTAGTTGCCCTTGCTGGCCAAAAGCTCCGTCAGCAGGTCTTCCGTGGGCCGTCAGCACATAGTTTTAAAAGACAACATTTCACAGAAACCAGAACAGGATAAAGTTATTCAGCATAATGAAAGCCAGAGGCTGTACATAAAAAAAGACAGTGCTGGAAGCAAAACATGGAGCGGATGTAGGAGGCTGAGGTCAACGGAAAAAGAAAATATAGATATACAGAAAGGGAATACATACCCTTTCTTGCCCAGCTGCTGTAGCTAGCTGGGCAAGCTACAGCACTTCTGTCATGATTTATATATCTCAACATGTGGAGGAATGTTTTCATCTTCTTACAGGATCTACTTGGATGTTTGTCTTTTAGCAACCTTCCCATGCTACCTGAAATTAGCATGGGAAGTTTAGGATTTAGCCACATTAAAATATCAAACTTTCTCTGCATTCACTCTTGTTGGGGCAACATTTATCGCCACTCAATTGCTTTGGTTACAGTACTCTGCAACATCTTCCACTCCTTTAATTTTCAGAATTAAACAATAATGTATTTTAATGTAAATTTATGTGACAAAGCCAAATAAAAAAATTCTAACTTTGAAGGGTAGAACAAAACATTTTACTTTATTATTTTTAAGTTGTCGTCAGACGCTACCTAATTTGCTGCTGGAGTCCACCTTTGTGTAAATTTACCACCAAAGTATCCTCCGTGTCAAAAAGTGAAGAGTCTGCTACCTTCAGCAGTCATAATAAAGGCTATATTTGATTTCTGGAATCTGGTTAAGATTTTTGTCCATTGAGTAAATGTAAATATCCTCTGTTAGTAATTGTTTGTGACAGTTGCATCGTCTTCACTTGCTTTAGTCATGCTTGGTTTTTGCCCAGTGGGTAATTTTTTTCTTTCTTTTTTTTTTTTTGCAATATCACAATCACTCTTCCACTTACTGTGGAAGAAACTGTGCTTCTAAATAAAAGAGAGCCCTCCTGTTAATTGATGCTTTGGCAAGAAAGACTGGCTTTTAAAGTAGTGGAGCATTTTAACAGGGGGTTGAAGACAGATGATTATATATCCTTTAGGAACGCTACGAGGAGATGCAGTCAGAAGGACACACAGCAGAGTGAGCGGGCATGGCACAGTCAGCTGAGAAAGAGGCAAGTTGAGAGAACAAGGCAGACTCACTGACGAGGAAAACTCCCGCTGATAGACAGGGATGTGACAAGAGTGGGCCAAACAGGGGTGCCAAAGGATGGACACCAAGACAGAAAGCACAACAGTGTCAAGCACGATGAACGACGTGGGAGGTGGAAGCATAGATGTGTTTACAGCCTCCTCATTTCTCAGCCGTACGCCTCGTGTCCTGACAGGAGAGCCACAACACAGGCTTCAGAAAAGAAAACGCTTTCCCGCTAAGACTCAGAAACAAGCAAGCTAAAGCAGGGCTAGCAGCAGCCGTGAAGGTTTAAGCCCCAGGGGGCTGAAAGCAGCTGGATTCCCCGTCAACCATGGCAAGTGGCGTAACACAAAGGATTGTCCTGTTTGTGACCTGGAGAAGATGCAGCAGGATGGGGGAGAAGGGGTGATGAAAAGGAAGTGCATATGTTTTTCTAATGCTAAATAATGATAAATGGTTATGTAATGCCAAACTCATGTGGCCTACACTGGTTTTGTTGCATTCTCTCCTTTCTTGTTTGTGTTTACGCACAGAGTGCCACGAGGCATAGTTGCTCTGTGTTAATGAAACATGATTTAATCCAACATGAGAGCAAAGGTCTTTGAATTTATGTCAGCTGCAACATTCAGTCCAGGAAATTCTAGACGATTTCAAGTTCTGTGAAAGATAAAATAGTAATGAGACAACAAAACAACAAAAGTTTAATTTTGGGATTTTGGGGGGATTTATTTAGGTGTCTAAAGTAGCTTCCAAATGAAAGTCTTTTCAAAAAAGTCTTTGGCTTTGGGTTTTATAAGAAATGACTTCCTTCAGTGAGCATTTCAGATTTGCAGACAGATTTCTGAGTTGCATTTTATGTTCAGTGCAGAATTATTTAGCTTCCCCCATCTTTATCTCTCCACAACATCAACTTCACATCATGCTACATTCACAGTTTCTAAGAAGTAGGAAGTCATGAGCTTTTTCACACTTTTTTTGCTTTTAGAATAAAAGTGTATTTTTAATGTACCATCAGAAAGAAATATGTTTGATTGCTGAAAGTAATAATGATTAGAGTGGACCAACCAGAATGCCAGATGCCAGAAAGGCCCTCCAACCTCAGAGACTTGTAATTTATTGCCAGTGATGAACCAACAAATGTTTTATTTATTTATTTATTTATTTTTATTTTCATTGTTAAACCTTTTACATTGTTTTTGTTGTTTAAAAGGGGGTGTATTTTGCTTCTATTCTGTTTAAACAAACTTTCCTTATTCTTGGTCATCATAAACAAAAGTTCTTGAAGATAGCCTTCTCCTAAGAACTGTGGAACAGTGGGTGGTTTTAGTGAACCTTTCAAATCATTCAGAAAGAAATTTGTTGCTAATTCTCTATGTCATGTTTGACATACATACGTATGCTTTGGTTTTACAAGCTAGAAATTCTTTTGTTTTATTTTGTTTATTAAACTAATTTAGACTTTCTGTCAAGTCTCCATGAAGAAATAGAGCAGTGAAGCAGTGCAATTGTTATGTCTAATCTACCTGCTTGGCAACTTTAACAAAAGGTAGGCATCATTACTTAAGGGGAAAAGATTGGGGAATTCCCACGCTCTGGGGCTGTTGACCTGTGTGTTTAAGAAAATCGGATGTTTTAAAATGCTTGCTTTAAATGAACAGGTAATCAAGATGTTCCTCCTGATCCTGACGAAAACCAGGAGCAGAAACACATCTAAAACATGCAGGGACTCCCCATGCCAAAGATAAAATTTGCTAACTTTTGATCCAAGTGTGGCGCTTGGAGAACATCATTTGCTTAAGATGTTAACTTTAGGAGCCATGGTGTCGGTCCACTTTGTTTTATAAAGTTTAAAATCAGTGTCTACCACAAAGCTCTATTCTTCCTTCTACTGAAAGCTTCATGGAGATGCTGATTTAACTTTGGAACCTGTCCACACTGAAAAAGGTACTAAAAGCTGATTCAATAGCAACTGCATTGCTCTGCTTTACTGGCTGGTCTGACCAGAATGCCATATAGAACCTATTGGTCACTATCAGGAAGAACATGTGAGACACCAAACATAAAAATTCAGATGAGCTGAAAAATGTTATTAAAGTAACCTAGTGAAAAACCAAATCAAGAAAACAATTGACTTTAAGTCGATAAAAATGTGACCTAAACAATTAAGTTTAGGAAACCCTCCTAGACCCTGCAGAGTACATGTTAATCTGGAGGACCGACGCAAGCTGCTGATAGGCAATATATAATTTTCTTTTCCAGCCAAACAATGCTGCATCTTCCACTCAAGCTTCAAACTTTATTGCAGATTGTAAACAGAAACCCTTAAATTGTGGAAAACTCGAAGACGTCTCTGGTTCTTTCATTATACACAAGGGAAGGAACACAGAGGAAGTGGAGATAAAGGGAGGGATAATTATTCTGCACAACTGAAAGCTACAAATTCTGTAGATCCTGATGCAGATTCCGATCTGAGACATCCTGTAGGGAGAATTGGACTGAAACAGATATGCAAGAGGTGCACAAAGGCTGAGGCACCACAGATCATATCAAAGCCTCTGAGTGGCACAACACTCGAGGGATGTGCGTGGATGATTCATAACGGTTATGCATGTGTGTGTGTGTGTGTGTGTGTCTATACACATGCCAAGGAAACTCTTGAGATCTTAAGAGCTGCCCTCTGTGTGTGGCTGACAGCTAAGTGATTCTGCTGCAAGCATGCCACAGCCTTATGTTTCCCAGATTCCATTAAGATGGAGCTGCACTGGGCTTCTTCGTCTTTATCAAGTTGTTTTTTTTTTTGTAAATACACCCACGCTGTACTGTTTCTTAACAGGTCTCATATATAGATAAATAGCATTTTCCATGTTTTAGTTTTAAACTTATCGTGGGGAAGGATGCACAGTTCCTGCAAATATTCTCAAAGCATCATCATTGTGTCCAATCCCTGCCACATAGCATTTTCTTTTCCGAGAGCATAATTAAATCATTAGCTGTCACTTCCGTTAACCAGCAGAGATGCGCATCTAATGTGCTAAACGCCACAGGGCCGGAGCTCCTCTGATTCAATGAATCTTAAGTGAACTCTAGTGAAAGCATTTCGTTTTGCGTTTTATTTTACTCACTGGGTGACGGGCTGCAGGACAAGAACAAGCGTCACCTCTGTTTCTGGATCCGGATGTGTGTGCTTGGTGAGGGGGTGGTGCCTTTCAGGGTTGTTATGAGGCGACATGGGTGTTGAATAGGACAATTATAGAGAGTTCGCAAAGTCGAGAGGAATCTGTTCCCAAGAAGGGGGAAATTTTATTATAAACTGGATTAAAAAGAGCTGTGTCTCTGAGCCAAAAGAACAGAGACAAACAAACCTTTGTTAGGGCGTCTAAGAGGGGACGTGATGCTGTTTATATCTCTGCTGCAGTGCAAAGCTCCTCAGTGATTGTGCAAGCGTGCACTCCTCTTAACTAAGCCAAATGGGGATCCGGACATATATCATTGTAGTGTATTTAAATTAGCTTTATGGAGCATTTAAGTTTTGCATCTACCCCACCATAAGCACCCCCCATTATCCAACTAGGCGTCAGTGGAGAGCATGGTTCAAATGAGATTTTAATACTCCTATTTTAGCTATTACCGGCAGCTTATGTCCCCAATTGTGGTCAGTCTGTGTGTAGTTCCTCGTTTGAGCAATGAAGTGCAACTAAACATCACTTTAACAGGAAGCTGAACATATTTGCGTGTGCATATGTGTGAACAGTCTGCAAGGTTTAAGTTAAAGCCGCAGTGTAGGTTCTGGGGAACTCTACACACTAACGGACAACAAACAAACAAACCAAAAAAAAAAACACACCCACTCTTAAAATAAAAAGAAGATGTGCAGAAAGACTTTACAAGTTTCCATTTTATTGGTGTACTTCTGACAATAACAATGATGGTATAAAAGAAAATCTCCATCATACAAATTTCAATAATCAAATGATAATATGCCAATACACAAACAGATCCACATAAGGCTGACATCAAGTTTTGACAAGTGGCTTCGAATGGCTTCAATTCAAGGAGACGGGTTTCTCCTTACAATCAAAGAATAAATATTTTGAAGATATTTTAGTAATCTTGTCTCCTTTTCTTCTTAAATAGTTCATACAAAAAGGAAAATATTTGTGATTATTTTTATGTGGATTGTGTCGCTGGTTTGGGTGCCTTTGTTACTTTGCGATGTAAGACTTCTTTTTTTGAATTATTTTTTTGGCTTAAATAAATAACAAAAAACAAACTATCTTGCAGTGCTTTCCTGTGACCTCCACCTAAACTCAGATGCTGTCACATTCAGAGATGTCCCACGGACATTCTCGTGCGAGAATCCGTGCCGATTTCCAACATGATACGCTTCTCGCGTTTGCCACAGCAAGTTAAGCATGGCAGAGACACTGGAAGTGCAAAACTCTGCGATTATGAGAGGAATTTTAAATCTTATGGAATATTTTTTTTTTTCTCAAAAAGAAGAAAAGAAACAGCTTGTGCTTGGAAGCAGTGATGTAAAAACATTGATGTGTAAGCTCCACTAGCACTTAAATGGCACCAGATAAACCCCGAGCCAACCCCCCATCCCTCCCGAAGCCTTGTTCTTTATGCTAGCATCTGTAGTGATTTAAGACCTTAATAGAATTTCTAAAACACTACACACAACAACAATATTTACAATGATCATTTTCTTGATATGCACTTCATTTTCAATTTAAATATTCTTGCTTATAAAAAAAAAAAAAACTCAAGTGAAAAACAAAACGAAAAAAAAAAAAACTAAAAAAAAAAAAAAAAAAAAAAAATGCAAAAAATTAAAAAAAATCAATGACCCAATCATTGACAGGATAGCATCAGTTAAAGGTGCAACCATCTCCTGGGTTCTTTTCAAATACGGTAAAACATTTTTCATGCAGCCTAGTCACATTTTAGATTGATCCTCCCTCTGGATAATTTGTTGCAATGTTGATCAAATCTAGAACTATTTTATAAATGCTGAAGACTTTTTTTTTTTGCTGATTTTGACACTTTTGGAAACCTTACATGCTGTGCATTTGATATATAATAGATAATTTTGCTTTGCTTAACTCTGCTTTGTATGGTTATAATTTCTTTGCGCTCTAAAGCATTTCAATTGTTCACTGTTTGCAAAGCATCTATTTGAGTGAATTGACAAATGCTTGTTTTCAGCTCCATTTCCAGCAATGATGACACATTCTGAGCCTTTGCAATTTTTCCATGTCTCCTGATTAAAACCATTTTAGCCATGCTTCAGTAGTGCCTGATAAATTTATCGCTGAATCAGTTGCTTCGATATTGAAGGATGTTAGAAATATTAAGTCTGGGTTTCATAACATCGTGAATGAGTCATAAGCGGAGATCGGTAAGAGGTCAGAGCCTTTCATACTCATACTGTAGTTCAGACTGAAAATATAACAGATAAACCACAAAAACAAGCGCAAACACACACACACACGGATGCAGAGATACAAACATGCGCTCACTCGGTCAGCTGGTGTTTTTTTTCTATCACAACTGTCAAAGACAAATTTTACATGTTATATTGTAAGTAAATAATTAATATATTTTATATTATCCTTTTCCTAGAACATACAGTGGCATGTTTTACATTTTGTCAGAGTACGTCTATAAACTCCAATGTATTTTATTGGGATTTTAGGTGTCAGATCAACACCAAACTGTGTATAATTGTGAAGTGAAAGGAAAATACATGGTACATGGTGTACAATACTACTACTGCTAATAAAAAGAGATTTATACTCAGTCCACTCTTTTGGATGATATCCAAAAATACAATTCAGTGCCACCAATTGCCTACAGAAGTCATGAATGTGGTAAAATCTCAATAACATACACTTAAGTTTGTGGTTGTAATGTGACACAACAAAAAAAAAGCTGAAGGTGTCTGAATACCTTTGTGATGAGATGCTAACTATAAATGTAAAAGAAAATGTTGTGTGACCCAGAATAGCACTGGGTCACCCATAAGTCAAACGAAGAAGCCATTGAACATCATACAAGGCTTTGTAGAAGCATCCACTGAGCTTAGTTCCTCTGTGGTTTCCTTTAATGCAAGGAGTCATATTTAAAATATGTCAGTGCTCAGGTTGACTTGGTTTTCAAGTCTAAACCCCCGACCACAGATCCTGTGTGATAATGTATTTTTCATGTTTCACTTAAATGAATCATAGTTGAGCAAACTGTAAATTTAGTAGGGATGCTCTCGTCTTAACACCTAATCACTGCAGAAAATGCTGCTTCTGACTGTTCTGACTCATAATGTTCCAGATGCACGTTACGGTTTTACGAATATGTTGAAAAAACTACTATGTGTTTTCTGCTCTCTGTTTCAGGGCACTCTCCCAACCACTATAGCACTATTAACGCGGCACGGGATATGCAGTCAGAAACCTTAGGTCGTCAACTCCGTGCTATTGGAGATGACTACAACAACCAGCTGATGGTAAGGGTAAGAATCAGGGATCACATATCAAACTCTCTCAATGTAAAGTTTTGTGCAATACATCTGTAAATGTATCTAAATTATTTGAGCACTGGTGAACTTAATCCCTCACTTCCTGATTTTATTCAAAATTATAAAAAAAAAAAAGAGGTATTTGCTTTTGCTTGGCAGATTTTGCTGCTAAACAGATTTTTCTTCTTTTTCATTGTTACAGTATTTCAAATAGCAAAGTTTGTTAGTTTGAATATGACTAAATTCAACTGCCTTAATTAATGCAAAGTTAAGATATGATGCAAATTAGGGACATTAGGCATTATTGGGAATAATAGTAACTAAACATTTTTGCTATTAGTGAGTGGCTAAGTGAATTAAAGGTATCTAAATTATTTGAGCGCTAGTGAACTTAACCCCTCACTTCCTGATTTTTTTTCCAAAATAATAATAATAAAAAAAAGAGGCATTTGCTTTTGCTTGGCAGTTTTTGCTGCTAAACAGATTTTTTTTTATTTTTTTCTTTTACATATTACAGTATTTTAATTAGTAAAGTTTGTTAGTTTGAATATGACTAAGGCAGTTGCATTAATTCAACTGCCTGAATTAATGCAAAGTTCAGGTATGATGCAAATTAGGGACATTAGGCATTATTGGGAATAATAGTAACTAAAAAATATTGCTGTTAGTGAGTGGCTAAGTGAATTAAAGGGAAGATTTGAAAAGGAAAAATCTACCACTATTAACAATATGGATGAATTATTTTTTATACTGTTACTCACCAAGAGTTTTGAAGTTTTGATTTGTTTTACAAAAGATCGGGATAATGCTAAGCCACTTGGCTGCACACACCCAGGTATTTCTGTTACCTTTTTTTGCAATAACAAAACTGTTTATTTATTATTATTGATACAGTGACACAGGCAGAATAGATGCCATGCATTTGAGGACAAACGTTTATTTTCATCATCTGATACTTGGAGATTTGACTAAAACTTGTGAACTTATGATAACTAAATTAATAAAAACTGTGACCAGTTGGTATTTTAGCTAAGCTAGCTAATGGCAATGAAAACACTGGCCCTTCAATCACAATTTGATTATGATCAGTAGAATCATAATTCAACAGAAATTAAACATTCACAGAAAAGACAAGAGGAAAAAAGAGATGAGATGATGTTTCTTCTGTTAACCATCTAGTTTTAAGCAGTAAAAACAAAGTCAAAAGCAAAACCTTGTGGCACAAATTGCGGTGGAGCTGACATTTTCAAATACCAAATTATTTGCACAGCATGTTAAGCTGCTTATATTCTAACTGGCAGGGATGAAGATGAAGCAAAGTGTTCACAGATGCTGAAAGCAAATCTCAGTGCCGGTTTACCTCTGTTGCGTTGGATTGTTTGTCACCTTTTGGCACCAGTGTGGCTGACACACTTTTCCCTCATACTTTGCCCTATTTTTTAAAACTCTCTTCTGCGGTAATCCAAAAATAGATAAGTCATTTAGCTCCTGTCTCTGATTGTGACATGAAATTACAGTTGCATTAGCCTGACAATTACTTCCCTGAAGACATGATTACATTATCACAGGGAGCATATAACCACTGAATAGACCCTGTTGTAAATTTGAATAGCCACAGTAAGACTCGATTTCCTCTTGGCTTCTGATTCCTTGGCAACGTTTCTGCATGTTGCATCATCAGAGATTTACTTACTGTCAAAGGGCAGACTAGCAAACTGGAAAATGCGGAGATGAAGGGGTAGAGAAGAGTCTCATTTAAATTCACTTTAATCTCATGAGAGTAGTGAGCTGAAAAGTAAAAATCAGGAAAATGCACGACGGGAGTTTTATATCCCTCCGAAGAGCTTAAAAAGCTCCCTTAGTGTCAGAAGCTTAACATCTAGAAAGCTTCAAGTCTGCATCTCAGCAGTTTGATGCATCACGAATGTGCTTACACCCATTTTGTTTAGTGCCTGATTTGATAATGAGCAGAATCAGGAGAATTAACCCGTTAGATGTTTTTCTTAGTCGCACCACTTGTAGAATCCCCCCCAAAAACATCAAAAATTTGTTGATGCTCTTTCTTTATGCCTTTATGATTATAATATTAACAGAATTTATTGTTAGAATAAAAAAAATAGCCTCCAGTATTTAAAGATATTTTCCAGGATTATTAGTAGAAAATGGGGTATTGTGCTGAAGATACTTCATTCTTTTTAAGTTGCCTTTCTGGAGCCTCTAGTTACACCAGCAGAACTCATATTTCTATGGCCCATATTCATAATGTTGGGTTGTGTTTATAGCAGTTTATCTACAAACAAATTCTACATGCAATGTATGTGAAGGCGCAAGAAATAAAGAAATAAAACCCGGTGACCTATTTTTGTGGATATTTTGTGGATTATTGGTTGGGTTGCCTGTTTGAGGCATTAAATAATCATTTATCATTTCAGTGGAGTTAAATCTAATCAATGGTGATGGTTACACCTCACTTGATGTGCTTTCCAGTTGCATAAGCATGAAGAATATTTTGTTTATCCACCCAAAAAGGAAAAGAAAAGTCTGAAATGGGGAAAAAAAACTCTGAAGAAAGAAGAAATTTCAATAAAACCTGTCACCTGGTGCACACTGTCCACCTCCATCATTCTTTTTTCTTTCTTTCTATTCTTTCTTTTGGCTTCATACATTGGTTTTGAGTAGCAAATCCCAGCAGGCACTATGAATCTCATGTAAAATTACACAACCTTGAAATAAGTAGAACTTTAATTTGAAAAAACAAGGTTTATTTTGAAAGGCCTTGTCTGGTGACATTACCTGTGTATCCTTTACAAATGTGCGCAAAACTTTGTCGATATTCCGCTAATGTCGAAAACCCCCCAACAATTTCGCAACAGCAGTGTTTCCACAGCATAAGAAATTCAATTAAGATCACACATGAATAAGCTTGTTATCGCGATAAGTCTTTAAAAAACTTGCCGTGACAACATCCTCCTACCACTTTCTGTTGTCTTCTTCGTGTTTCGTCAGTAGTAACATCCGGTCGTTGATCACATGACTTGTGACTCAAAAAATGTGTTGCCATTGCAGTTTTGTAAAATACACAAATTTTGACACAATCGAAAAACCACTTCATCATAGCGCAAACATTTTTATATGAAAAGGATTTTTTTTTTTTTTGTGGAATTACATGGTCAAAGGAAAAGCAGCTAAAGATAATTTAAAATCTGCGGGTTTGACACGGAATTGAATTTTGGAATATTGGCGCTTTTATTTTGAAAAATAAATGTTGATCCTCTTGTTGAATCTTTAATGTAGACCTATAAAGGTCTATAAGGGTTGTGAAATCTGCTTCCAACCAATGTAAAACTGAATCTTTTCTTGCCTGCTAGTCCCTATCAGTTTATCCCGTTTTCAAGTATTACAACTTAAAACACAACGCTCAGTAGCACATTTTAAATCACCATCACTTAGTGCTCTAAATTATTATCAGTTTATCCCGTTTTCAAGTATTACAACTTAAAACACAACGCTCAGTAGCACATTCTAAATCACCATCACTTAGTGCTCTAACATCAGGAGGAATGTAATGCGATCCTTATGTGGAGGATTCCCTGGACTGGTGTTTGGTACGTGATAAGAGTCACGCAAGGCCAGGCTGCTTGTTAACCTCACTGCTGTGATTCAAATGGTCACCGAATGCAGGCAGAAGGGTGGATGAATGTGAGTCAGCACCTAGTCGCATTAAGCAAGCTTGGGGGAAAAAAAATCTGAAGTGTGTGTGTGTGTGCTTGTCTTTGTGGCGAACCTACTTTGAACATGGCTGCAGAGTTATCTGGAGTGTGCGCATGCATGTGTGCTCGTTCTTGCTGTAGAACAATGAAGAGGCACAGATAAGAAAGCGGAACAAGGAGACTCGTTCCTTGTTTTCTGGCAGGCAAAGTTACACATCGTTTGACAAACCTCCGCTGCACAGCACGTTTCAGGCTGATCACTTTTAATGACTCGCAAGGCAATGCAACCTTTCTAAAATGTAAATTTGATTGAAGCTTTTAATTATTTAGCTATGACGTGTTCAGTTACATTCACTCCCAATGTTTAAATTTGAAGAAAAAGACAGCTCTACCTTTGATTGGATCCTGCTCTTTTGAAGCAAAGTAGGATGAAAAAATGTGAACCAAGCTCTGCCTTTAACTGCAGACTACATTCTTCCCCCTTTGGATGTTGCAAACCACAAGCTGTTCTGTGACCTTCTTCAGGTCTTGACCTCTTAAACAGCTATACCACAAAGATTACTTAATCACTGAGCAATCTGCATAGGCTATAAACCCGTGACAGCATGAGTCATGGTCATTTTAAAGCCAGTAAAATCTCTATGGTTTTCCCAAGTATCACTTGACTTAAGGTGAGTCACAATTTCTTGAGTGAACTCAGTCACAGAAGAGGTCGTACTCTTGGTAGCCTGACCTAGGCAGTAAAGAAATAGGAAAGAAAAATAGGCTCATCTGAAAAACTTAGGCAATCCCATGAACTAAGCAGGCCCACCACACTGACTGATTCATATCTGGCCCTTGTCCTGATGAGTTAGACAAGTGAACACAGGATGTTTTTCCACTGTTCTTTTCAGCAGTGATCCTCAGTTTACTATATTTTTCCTTTGTAATAAATCAGTTCCTTTTTTCAACACATTTTCTAAGCAGGTTTTCATCTGTTTTGGACGTTCTAATCATAGGGCCTTTTTATGTTTTAGGAAAGGCAGAAAAACAGTGAAGCTATAAAATTATATCCCTATTCCCACTGACAACAAGACCACGCCTCTTACTTGCTTTGATATTTTTTTTCCCGATTTGTAGTAATAAGGACATTTCAGAACGTTTTTATTTTTTGTGATGCACCAAGAAATCAACTCGCAATTCTCAGCAGCTCTGACAGCTGGAAACTCAAAACGCTCCATCTTTTTCAGGTCAGTGAATGCACCGTAACAGGTCTCACTGACATTAATGCTGTTTGTTATGGAGGTACTTAACAAGTGAAATGAAAAAGACTCAACATTAACTATTTTCACTGTCTTGTGTTTAAATAGAAAGACAAAGACAAAAAGAGTGAGGAAGAACAAGACTTCAGCAGATAACAGGAAGGCTGAACAGATATGGCAACTTTGGCAGGACTGATTATTTTACTTATTTTCTGTCAGAAAAGTAAAATAAGAATCAACAAACCAATAATATGTTTGTAGGCCTGTCACAATAAGTAGTAAATCAATTAATCGCATGATAAATTAAAAGAAGTTCAAAAATTTTCATTTGCATGATTTATCGTTTTTCTCTTTCTACCAAAAACTGGGTGATAAAAGTCTTCAAACTGGTGTTTTGGTCTTAACTGTCTTTTTTTTTTGATGGACAGTTTTGTTTAAAGAGATGTTATAATTCATTTTATTTGTCTTTTTCTGTTGTTTATTTTGCATATTTAAAATGTCTTCGAGTTCCAGTGTTAAATGTTCAATGAAATCTAAAGAAACTTTATTAATCTTTGAGAATGTGTTCTTGCATTATTATGCTTTGACCGTTATATTTCTAGAAAGTTGTCTCAAATCAACAATGTTATCTTTTATTGCGATAACTTCTGGGATCAATTTATCGTCCAGTAAAATTTGTTATAGTTTGTCTGATTCCAGAGAGTGATCTGATTTCTTTTTAATCCACCATGCATTACTTTTATGGAAAGTTTACTAAATCCAAGGATGTATTGTTGTAAAGATTGTGCTTACCCAAGCTTTCTGTTTTGCTACACCATCATAATAGAGTTTATTTCTTTGGTGGTGAAAGATGAGGTCAAAAGAAATGCAATATTTGGAGGAAATGGCAGCAGACATCTAAACAGCCTTCACATTTTCTTGTTTAAAAATGTAACTAATGTGTCTAAAAACATAATAATTGCCTCCACACAATAGGTAAGGTGGAAAAACTACATTAACCATTGAAGCACACGTGAGGAGGTTTTATGGTTCAGGTTCTCGAGCTACTTCACCACGTTTTCCCATTGTTAGGTTTTCTATAAAGAGTTAGCCTCCTGTGCCTGTACTGTTGACAAAAGACCTTATTTCAGGTTCAGTGCCTCAAAGCCAGTGGGGAGCGAAGGCTGCGTATGGCTGTGGAGGATTTTGACTGATTATCTGTAAATATACTAATTCAGCCACACGGCATTGCATCACATCCTTTTCATGCCAGAGATAACTAGAACTCTAAAATACATGATTAATAAAATCTAAGTGATTTTTAAAATTTTTTTTGCATAAAAAAATAATACATTTTGTACTTTTAAATTTGCTCCTGTTTCTTTGTCCTCATTTCTTCCAGAATCTCCCTCTATCGGTGTCTCGGTTAAACATTTGCAGAGCGCATGCATGATCGTTGGTGTGTGTTTGTTTTGAGACATCTGTGAATGTGCTCAGTTCGATGTACGTGCCCATTTCTGTGTGGTGTGTCAGCCTGGTGTCCGTGACTGTGTAGTTTCATTACGCCTCAAACCTGTGGTTAGAGAACTCTCAGGGAGGAGAGCACAAGGTCTAATTATTCTGACCAAACACACACACGCACGCGCACACACACACACGCAAGCATGCACACGCAGAGGCACACACATACTAACTCCAAATGCATGATCCGTCATCTGTCACTAAGAGGTAAAACCCTTTGTCCTGAAGGCAGAAATAACCCTCAGAAATATTGTGGACCAGTAGGGTGTGATTTCTTGGTTGCTTATGTCATTCTCTGTGTTTAAAAGTGCGTTGAAGGAAAAATAGCGGGAAAAAAAGACAGGATACTTTACCCCTACCTTATTGTTTTCATTAACCTGTGCAGTTCAGCTCAGATTTGGTGTTGAGCCTGATCGGAGCCTGGCTAGTTGAAAGATTGTGTTGTTGAATCGTTGTGTTGGATAAAACCATTTGGGTAACTCAAGGAAGGTTTGTAGTGAAAAAAGAAGATAGAAAACAGGAGAACAGGAATCATTTTCTCACTGAAAGTTTTCATTAGTCCAGTTTCTGCAAAGTGAGTCTCGTGCATGAGCCCCTAAATTTCAAAGTATTCAGAAAGTCTCCCACTGCTAGTCATTGAATCTGGAGTATAGCAAGTATATTTCACAACACGTTTAAGGTTGTAAAATCCTTACAATTTTTTATTCACACTACAGGTTATATCAAGCACACCCAAATGTTTTGGGTAGAGTGTTTAAGCTTCAAAACCTCTGTTTACCTCTGCTGCCTACAAACATGCCTGCTGCTGCCAGGTGCTTCTCTCCAGCCCCTCCTCCACCTTGGCAGCTGAATTACTGTGAATCCCCTGTCCCAATATTTACAAAGTCACCTATTAGACGATTTGTCTGTAGAGCACATCTAAATTATTCGAAGAAAAAAAAAAGTAGCTTTGGAAGCTGAGATACCTCAATGCTACCTGACATCAGTGCACTTTGCAAAGCAGCCAATCCAAGAACGCAATTCTGTTTTTTTGGCGCTGATTGGCTGTAAGAGCAGAAATAAGGAACACTGTAGCTACTGTGGTGTTGCCAAGACTGTTTCTACTTCACATAATAATGGATATTCTATGAACTACAAAATGGGCAATAAGTGTTTTTAGAGAAGGTCTCAAGGATTCACAGATTGTTGCTATTCCTCGAAGCTGCAGTTTCCAAGCTTCTGAGCTTCTGCCTCACAGAGAGGCCTCCCCAGCAACGTCACCCCTCAGCTCCTTCAGACTAGCCAACAGCATTTAGCAAACACCTGGTGGAATTTTGCATCAGCTCATCAGCTGGGTAGTTCATTATACAAGCTACTTCTCAGTTAATCGCTGGTATAAAACACTGTTAAAGCATGCATATATATATATATATATATATATATATATATATATACACTTGATTATGCTATAAAATGCTACTGTATGAATGGAAAACACATAATGCTGCGCCTTTACTATCGAGGCAAAGGTTTTTAGTTCATCTCGTAGGAAGGACAGAGTTATTAGTGTGAAAAATAGACTTCTTAAATGTAATTTGATATATGGAACCACACGCTAGTTTTTATCTGCTGCAACTGGACAAATTGACGTTTAAAAATTTGTCTAAAAAACTTCAGAAAATGAAAGAACTGATTCTGAAAAGGATCCAAACACAGTTCAGACAAATCTGTGCTGGAAAAAAATGAGATAACTGGTTTCAGAACATAATGATCTTGACCCAGAAAGGGATGGTACAACACAGATGGGAAGTTTTGATGTCACTGGCACTGCTTTTTGTTTTTAGGCCAGCTGCGTTATAGTTAGAGCTGTGAGACCTGTTTCAGTGCCAGTACAAATCAGTACTTCCTAACCACCCAAAATACCGTTATCATGCATATCGATTGCCTTAAAGCAAAGAAAAAAAAAATGTTACCCCTATAACCACCACATCAGAAATTTATGGCGAAGACACCAATCTGACCAAATGATTGTTCTGTACGTTTTACAGTTGTTGTTTCACTTAGTTGTGGATCTTTAATATTGTTTTGGTTCAGCCAAAAGTTGTTGCTGAGCTATAATGTTGCATTTCTTTAGTGGGTCCCACAAAGAAAACAAATTGTAAAGACATATTATGGCACACTGACTTTGCATGCAATTTCTAAAACAGTGCATGTTTGAGAGTGCCTGTGTTTTGCTGGCTTCCATGTAAAAAGATAATTGGCAGCCACAAGCCAGGGAGCGCACACATGACACTCTGAGAGGCCTCAAGTTTTGTGTTTAAATTTTGCTTGGAGGTCTTGCAGCAAATATATCATTTAAAAACCTTTTGAACATTTGGAGGTTTGCATTGTGGCAGAAAGAAATTAAGAGTAAGGAAGGCAGAGAAGGAATATAACAAAGCCAGAGTCCCGTAATGTGGTGTGTGTGTCTGTGTGCTTGTAAGTGTAGCTTTGTTTTGAGAGCTATTTTTAAGAGGCAGCATAGTAAGTTGTGGTAACCAAATAAAATCACATGAGCTTTTTGGCTGACTCAATGTTTCCACTGTGAAAAGAGCGACACAAGAAGAAGAGCAAGAAGGCAAGCTGTGAAAGTTAGGATTTATTGCAATGGAGATTTGTCCTCCCCTGCTGAAATCCAGAAATATAAGGTTATAATTAGCCATTTAGCAAGCAATATTACGTGAAGCAATGAAGAATTTATTGCATTAAAGATTTTGTACAGAAAGAAACCCAAAATCATGCATTAAATCCCAAATCTGTATATAAACAAAGCAAACAAACGAGCCCATCAGGACTATAAGAAGTCAATATACTATGTACTATAGACTTTAATAAGTTAGGATTATTTTTCATTTGGTTTTTCTGTGAAGTCAGAGCTTTGAAATGGGAAACATGTCACACCCTAGCTCGGATCATTCTAGTTACGAGTCAGAAAACACTGCTTATTGTTCATTGTTATGGTGCTTACTCCGACTAGCAGTACAAACCAATGTCAATGTATTTCTTTCAATTTTGTGTGTTAAAAAATGAAAAAAAAAAAACATGTTCAAAGATAGTTATTTTTTTTAGGGCTGACCACATACTTCGGTGGATAGTAATTTTTTTTAACACATCAGTATCGGTCTGATAAATAAAACTGGGCCGATATGACCAACCAATGTTTATTTACATCCAGTTGCTGTTTGTTTCTGGAGGGCGAGGGGAGGAGGCTGGTCATGTGGTGTTTGTTTAGTCATGTGACAGTGATAGTGAGGCAGTTATCACTGCCTCAAGAGTTTATCTGAAGTGGAGAGTGGTGAAGTCAGCAATGTGGTAGTTTGTTTGTTTTTCCCAAAGTCTCAAAAGTAGCATGTATGTAAAGAAAGTGTCCGAGCACTGAGCCTAGGGGTACCCCACTGGAGAGACAACAGGACAAAGATGTTTGTTCTTGAAATGATATACAAATGTTAACTAATAGGGAAGCATGCAAATTTATTCCATCCTCTATCAAAAAAGGTCCAGGAGGATTAGACCCTTTTCCTTGTGGTCCACCTTTTTGCCCCGTCATAAAACAGATCAAAACTTGGACGTTAGGAAACTTAAATAGTCAGCTGTTGGTGTTTTTATGTGCAAGTGTTTATAATGTGTTTCTGTAGTCTCTTAAGTAATATGCCTGGAGATCATTTTTGTTGCACGTTTTGGCTTAAAATCTGACTCTCAGCCTGCAGTTTGTCAGCTGAGCAGAACATCTGTTTCTAGTTGTGGTGAAAATCCAACCCTTCACTCTGACTGGGATGTATTACCATTTATCAAGATAACTCTTTGTCCTTATTGTTAGCCATAGTTTATGATTTGCTCTCCAGACATTACTGTTTTTATTTGGATTAAAGCACAAGATTATGAAAAAGGATTTGTTTCTAATAAATTTGCATGTAATCTTTAGTCTGACCTTAGCAGTTCATTTTCTGTTTTTACTTTTGATTCTAAGATACAGGCGTAACATTAAATCAATGTTTTTCAATTGCTAGACAATCTATTTGTGTTCAGAAAGCTAAAAAAAAACCCTGAGAATTTGAACACTTTTTAGCTGAAATAATTATGTTATCAGTTACAGTACATGGGCAGTTGACCAGGGCGGCATTAGAAAGGGGGTGCACAAGCACATGATTAAAAAATACAAATTATTTGTCAATTACACCTTGAAAAAGTTTTTTTATTGCTTTTGCATATGAGTTGGAGCCTCCTGTTTGCTACTGAAAAACGATCTGAGGTAATATTGCTCTGCATCGTACAGCACCTCCAAAGTTGAAAGATTTCTCCATTTTGATTGGCTGGGGTATGGATGGGCTCACTCAGGGTGCCATTTATGCAAGAACCACAGGAAAAAAAAAAGACATGTCATTTAAGTAATGAAGGTTAAAAATAATCTACAATACAACTTTGGAGCGAAGAGTGGGGCCACAAAGTCTCCATAACAACTATTAGATGCTCTCTGCATCCCAGCTGATTATAGAGTAGGCAGCCAGAAAAAAATCAATTTCTGCCCAACCACCACAGATGCAACAAGTTGTGTTTGCTAATTGTAGTTGGGACTAACTGTAACTGTTTGTTTTGGTCCAGCAGAGCTAAGATTGTGGATGATTTGTTGATAATTTCACTTTTAGGTATTGTGGCGTGATGCTGTGGGCTTTTTGTCTTCAAAAGATCACCAGAAAATTTTTTATTATGCCTTCTAATATGACTCCAAGAGCTTTAAAGAAAGACATTTCTGGAATAATTATTCAACATCAATCTACTGGTTAACTATGCTGCCCTACACATTTAAAAATAAGAAAAAAAGGTCATTGAATGCAAAATTAGTCTTTATCTCGACAAAACAACTGATTAAGATATGAACTGTTTTCCAGGAAACTGCCCACCACAAAGCAAAATGAAGAAGTTCAAGATATAGAAATGTGTTGTTCCAATAGATTTAGAACGACACATCGTAAAGTAAAGTAGCAGTCATGCAGTATTGAAACAAGGTTTCAGTATTCTGCAGTTCAACCATCTCTAGTGTCAAGTCATTGCTGTGGTCTGTGAGGTGAAGAACGAGTTCCAAAAACTCTGCCAAGAAAAACCCGCAAGCCTTGTTTATGTCTTCCACAGTGGATTTTGTGATAGATAAGTCATTGTTTTTGCAACAATTAACACTGGTGCAAGCTAATTACCTGTAATAACGATATTGTTAGAGTTTCCAATACAACTTTAGGTATTTACACACCGCAAGATTTATTTTTTTTCTCGCAGCCAAACTGAAACGTTTGATAATAAACAGAAACCCGTGTTTTCTCTCTGCAATCAAAGGTAACCCTCTTTCTTTTAAAACTTGTGTGCAGAGGGTGACTTAATGAGTGTTCACTCAAGCTACTGCTCTGACAAAAATTCTGACGTATGAAGATGGCAGACATTATGGTTGCAGAAATGAAATAAAGTTGCCAAAATAAACTCCCATCAAGTTAAAACTTTACTCTTCCTTTTTCTGCCAAAAACAACAGGTCTAGTTGGTCAGCTGGGGACAAATCAGCATTAACAGTACTAAGTCTGTGTCTGTAGTTGGGCATTTGCTCCCATGGTGTCCCCTTAAATGTTGACTTGAACGTTTTGAAGGTTCCTAAGGCGATGATATGAAGGAAAATATACCCTGAAGGAAGGAAAAGTATCACATGTCCTGTCAAAATAAAGTACTTCTCCAGATGTGCTTCAATTCTTCATCTACGGTGGGAAGTCCTACACAGTAAAACTGAGTTTGGTGTGACATTTACAGATAATAGTGTACATAGTCCAGAACAAGAAAGTTTCTATTTCTGCACTTTGCTTCTTTGCTATCATTGCTATTGATTGAACTGAAGAAGCTGCTAAGCCCAACTTTATGGACCCCTGATCAGTGTGTCTCCCTACCTACTGTATATCCAACCTATTCAGTTAAATAATCCATCAAACAAAGATCAGCTTTGTTCAGTCAGAGGGAAGCATTTCCCCTTTAAAAACCAAGCTGGGTCAAAACCAGCCAATGTGCGGCATTTGGACCTTTGCTGCTTGTCAGTGGCGGGGCGTTGAGCGCTTCAGCTCTTCTCTGTACTTAGCCTCAGAGCACAAGAGCCACTCTCGCTGCTCCTAGCAGTAAAGTCAATTTTTCTATCTTCACATACCAGGTATCTCAAGAGAATTTGAAAATTAAGATTGCCCCATTGATTTTTATATTATCGCTTGAGGTGCGTAGCGTTCGCTGCAGTTCCTCCTTTAAACAGTGGATGTCGCTGCAAATGAAATCTGCTTGTGTTCCACAATTGGTAGTGAAAGAACTGATAGAAAAAAAACAGTACTAGCATTATGTAAATATGTACTGATTCAGCTGCAAAACTTGTCCTTTTAATGTTAATTTTAGGTATTTTTAGAATCGTATGTCATGTTTTGTGAAACAGTCTGTTGATTTGCAACTATGCACATGCTTGTGAAAACAGAAGTAGCCTACTTCCAGACCTTTTGTGCTCTTCCTGCTGGGCATGCACCACTTGCACTGCTTGTTGGCTTCTAAGCTGTAGCTATGCTTTTACTCAGCAGATGTGTGTGGAGAGAATTTGACCATGACTAACTACCTTTTAGAAGAAGTAGTCAGCTGTTCCTACGATTAAGGCAAAGTTGGCTTTCTGTGGTTCTTGTTTTTGTAGCTCATCAAACTTGCTAGTATCTAGCAAGTTTGATGAGCTAAACTTGCTAGTGTTTACTAAATGCTCTGACAGTGTCAGAGCATTTAGTACCTTAATTGGGAGCACATTGATATGTGACAAAAGGACAACTGGAATCAAATCTACAATGTCCCAATTGCAATAAAACTCTACTCTAGTCACCATATGACGTAGGTAACGAATGAGTATAGCACTATTTTATACCTGAACATTTATACCTGAAGAGCTAAGTGCAAAGTTTTGTGGCACAACTTTAAAAAGTGACATCAAAACAAAGCAGAATGAACTTCCAGTTATCACTAACTTCTCTCAGGTAGCTTCAGGAGAACATCAAAATTTCTCAGGCAGCTGCAGTAGTGGGAAAACGGTGGGCTGCACCAAAACTATATGTCATCAGCTGTTTTTCCATCAGTGTTTTTGTATGCATGTTTTGAAGTATTGCATCAGAAAAGGTTGATGGAAAGAGCAACATTTGAAATAACTTTCTCTTTTTCAGAAAACAGCTCTTTTTTGAAAAAGAGATAGTTTCGCCAAGGAGGAGAGGTAAACACTTTCACTGAATAATTTCCGAATCAGCAAACGCTCCAGTCCACAAGTGGGTCTGTGCCTTACCAGAGACACAAAACTCAGAAATATTTCGAAATCTAAACGTCCTGTATGGACGGGAAGGGTCACTCCATTTTTCTGGGATGGATGGTCCATGCTATGCTAGCTTGCAACCTCTAAATCTCCTTTATTTCAGTAGCGTCAACGTCTGATGAAATCATGCTTTGTGTAGCCTGGTTGATTTGCTCCAAACCTGTAGATGGAAATGCCCTAATTCACATTTTCTTTTATTCTTTCCCTTTTTTGTGACAGTTCACTCAAAATTTGCACAACAATTGGACAGAAACATAGCTAGTGAACACATCCTTCAACAGCAATGAGATGCATAGTTTGCTGTGTACTTATCCTAACTAGTCACCTGAGACACAGTCAAGCCAAATGTAAACATCACTGGTACTGTAGAAAAATCAGCTAAGGTCCAAATGCCCTCCTGTAGCATCCAACGAGTCCAAACTTGTACATTGTTTGAGATACAAGTCAGAAGAAGTTGTATTGATGAGAAGATTTTCCCAACAGCTGCACATGCTGCATTGAATCATATCAAAAACATACCAAACAGTGATCAGGATATGTACCAAAAATCTTTATTAACATTGTCTGTTTTGCCATTTGTAAAGCAAAAAAAAAAAGTTTTTTATTTCTCTATTTATTGCTATTACATCATAGGGTAATTATGTAATGGTATGTAAAATATGTACAAAAATAAAATGTACTTCAGTTTCTGGGAATCATAACAATTGTGACAGACTGCTTCCACCTTTATGTTCCTGTCAGAGTCCATTTGCATAAAGTTTTACCTTATTACCTTCCCCAAGTCTCATAATTCAGAAACTTGTTTTGACAAAGTCTACTTCACTGTTATACTTTGGACTTCTTTTACAAACACAATTCAGTGAAAATGGATTTAGTGGAAATGATTGGAAAGACAGAGTCTAGTGCTAAAACGGATGCTATTGTTTGCTCAGTAGCTGTTTTTTATGTTTCCACCACTGGAGGCAGTGTCTCTATAACTGGCAAACTGGTTCAGTTCCAGATGAAAGAAAGAACCGTGTTCTCAGGAAGGTTTATGGAGACTGCCAACCAATCAAAATGTTCCGCCACACACACACACACACACACACACACGACACTGTGTTTAACTCCAGTTTTCAGAGATTAGCTGATCATGACTGTGGAGTATCCATGTAGATTAAAACAACGTTAATAAATTCAGATTTCCAGAAAGTAATTGTGAGATTTGTGTAGCTTAACTGTCTTTCAGAGAACATGTTCTCTACAAATAATCAAAATAAAACTGATAAATCATCACACCCTAACTGGACATTTAAAGTGGTTAAAATAAGTGGTTCCACCTCTTTGCTTGTCAAAACCCAAGGCGGTTGCTTTATTGCACCAGTAAAGAAATGTTTGTAGTACCAGGCCAGGTTAGGCATGCCCACTACTTTGATGGGAAAAAAAAATCCTATTCCTTAAACTAAATCAGAAAAAAATGGCTTCATTTTAAAAACGGTACAAGATTCCCTCTGTATAGAAGTCAAAGATACAGATTTATCTGCGATTTGTCACTCATCTTTATAATAATACGTTTGAATGCAAAGCTGGTTCTTTGTCAGTCAGGAGCACTTTATTTATTTAAGTTTACTTAGTCATCTGTGAGCAGTGTGTTTGACTTGGATCCAAGTGAGAAGTGAAATTAGAACCAGACCGTGTTTCAAATGTAGGGTTAAATAGTCTTCCCCTCACCTGTTTCCTCTGCTGGCAATAAGCTTTTCTGTGGTTTCTGGCTCACCACACCAGCTTTGATATGCCTCTCTTACTTTCATCCGAAAAGATCCTGTTTTTCAGAGTGAAGTCTTGCCCCGCGGCTGGAAATTTATTCTCTGCCAGCCATTGACTGGGTAGTATTGTAAAATCCTTCCGGACAGGACGCATTTTATTGGCTGAATGCCAACTAAGGATGTAGGGCTTGAAATGGGGATAGAAAAAAACTGGGTACAGCTGCTTTAAAAAAAATACTTCTTACATTGCTGTAAATGACCTTGTTGCAGCAAAAAATGGTTTTCCTGAAGTTGTACCTATTAGAATGAGAAAAACAGTGTGAGTTTATTTAAAGCAGTGTCACCTTGGAGGTACAGCGTAGCCTTAACTTTTTACTATCATTCCTTCAAAGTGGTTTTGTGAGTCAGCTAAAAGTCCATTTACCCTAAAGAGACAGCTCTGGAAAGGAAAGCAATTCTTACTTTGAGAACTCCACTGACATATTAGCAAAGCTATTTGTTTGCACTAAACCACCAAAGTGGTTATAAATCAAAACTGGAAATATTTGTTTCCAGTTGGTGAAATTAAAACTACCCTGTACTTCACATGGTGGATATCCTCTTTTTTAGCAACAGGAACCATACTGTTTCTGTAAAATGTTTGATAACAATCTTCCCGGTGTGTATAAACCCAGAAGAAATTACTTCTTTTATTACTCAGGCAGATTTGTTGTTATGGAGAATCTGCTGCTGAGCGATGAACCAAGTCCAAAGCACAGAGCTGTCAACAAGCAGGAGTAGAAAAAAAAAAACAACTTAACTGTTTGGGTCAAAATCCAGCCAAGTTTCTGTGAATCACCAGAAGGGTTGCGGAGCAGTCGGGGGAAAACAAGTGGGAAACATTTTGTGAGTAAAATGTTCACTAACACCCCCAAAATAAAGAACAATAGCACATGATTTTAAGTTAATTGTTTGAACAAATGTTTTAAGAGTGAATTGCTGAGTAGAGCTGATGTGAAACTTATATTGAGTTTAAAATTTCTCATTTCTGTTTTTGCCACTCCTAGAGCTAATGTTCAATCCAGTAGAAAAGCAGTAGAGATATTTTTTTCTTTCCTCAGCAGCCTCCGAACTGCTGATGTCAATTTGGAAACTAATTTTTTTCTGTTTTCTAAAGTCATTTGTTGAACTAATCGTTCAACATGTCTTATCAGTATTTTCTTAGCCTCCAGCTGTCAGACACATTCAGGTTTTTGTTTATTTATTTATTATATATCATAGTAACTACTTGTCATCGGAGGCTGCCAATAGTTCTTCACCCAAGTGTTCCTGCACCTTTTAGCACGACTCCTTCTCATCACGGAAACACTGATTTGCCTGTTGTGTAATACGAAACTGCGGGTTGCAACATGAGAAGTTTATTATTTCCACTTGCCAAAACTAACAGAAACAATAAATGCATATCTGGATGATTCACCCCCTCTAAGATGTAGACGCCATGGGGCCCCCAACAGGGCGTATGCCTTCCACTTTTAAGAATCACATCATGATTTGGTCTGCTTGTTGTGCATGAGTTAAAGCGTGACAGTGTTGTTTCCTTTCATTTTCAGTTTCCAAAGTACAGAAGCAGACTCCTGACAAACATGCCTCTGGAAGCAATCCAACTTAGAACAACAATATATGTGCCTCTTAGCAATATGTTTCAGTTGTACTTTTATATCCGTCCAGTGTTCCTCTTGTTAAAACTGTTGTGATAGCAAGAAATAGCGGGAAATACATTTTTTTTCCCATTCCAAGTAAAGTGTCAAGTCTTTAAAGGACAAGACAAAGTCAAGTCTCACATTACTTCCCCAATCTATATCCAACTTGAGCTTCATTTCTTAAACTGCAACTGAAAATTTCAGCAAAGTGTGCGGAGCCGCTTATGCACCGTTTGACCAAAAGGGGCCAGCACTGAGTGGGTTTTAGGTGAGATAATGTGGAACAAATTTACCAGAAAATGTCAAAATTTGAACAGAAATATAGATTTTGGGAGTTTATCATCAAGAAAAAAAAGTGGAGAGTTCAAGAGTATAATATAATCTTAAAGTGAATCCATGACAAAGGGTTTATTTGGAAAGAAGCATTATTTAAATAACAGCATTGTTAGCAGGTACAGTACATAAAGGAAAGGGAGAGGGTGTCTGAGAAAGATCAGTAGCCTTCATACAAACCTAAGCTATAAAAGCTGGACTCTCCAGGTGTTCTGGCACCTGGAGAGTCAAAGGTAAAGACGGAGCTGCGGCAGGATGTTTGACGTCTATACTTACCTGCTTCCTGTGGATGTAAACATGCTGAACGTATGTCCGTTTGATTTTTTTTATGTCACAGTCAGTCCTGAAATGTTCACTTGAACATCTGATGTTTAGGACTGTACACTCAGAACTTTTCATGGCTGATCAAATGTCTTAATGTGAGCCTGAGGATTTTTTTTTTATTGATAGAACAGAATGTCCTTTGAAATAATGTGGTCAGGCAGTGTGTGAATTGAGTCAAATAAATAACATGTAATAATAAAAAAAAGACAGTCTTTGAAGCTTTGGGGATCATCTTCGGCCCTCTTAGTCTTATACATCTGAGCAGGTAAACAGCTGTTTGGACGTTGACCTAATAGTTTGGCGGTGGCACTAATAATGTGTCTGTGGTTTCTTTTTGTGCCAATCATTAACATTGTTTGTGGAAATAAAGGATTTCTCATCTGTTCCTTATAGAAAAAATAGAAAAAGCACTAGCTTTAGACGTTGTTCACTTGCCTTCATCAAGACATGGGTGTAATATTCAATGTAATAAAAGGGCTGGACAAAAATAGAGAGCTAAAAAAAAAAAAAACAACTTCTGACAAAAAAAAAGTTAAGTTGTCTCATGTTTGCCAAAAACATATTGTTGACCCCAACACTTCAGGAAAGATTGTCTGTGGACTGGCAAAAGGAGATTTTCCAACAGGACAATGATCCAAAGCACACCAGTAAGTGTGCTTATCCCAGGGGATAAAGAAAATAATTTTTTTTAGAGCGGTCTAGTAAAAGTCTAGATTTAAATGTTTATGCTCCAAAAACCTCAAATGTGGCTAAAATAAAATGATTCTGTTTAGAAGATGGGTCCAAAATTCCTCCACAGCAATGTGACGGATGGATTCCCACTTAACTTTGGCTTGTTTTTACAAAGCTTTTTTTCCCCCTTATAAATGAAATGATAACTCAAAAACCACTTTCTGTACTCACTTTGGTTGTCTTTGTTAATAAACTTTATTTGAACATCTGAAATATGCAATTGTGACACAAAGCACCATTTGTGTTGTCGGGAAAACGAACATTTCCATGACTGTGAGTACAGTTGTTTGAAAAACTAAGTGCACCCTTCTGGGTTCTGCGGGATTTGAGAGGGAAGTAGGTCCGGTTTCGCTGGAACATACTGGCATTGGATTGTAAGCTGTCAAAGTCATGTTTTAGAAGGATTTTTAAAAATTTACTAACGTCGAATATGAAAAATTGACAAGCTTTATACTGCAATTTACGCCTGCAGGGCTTATCAAGCTGAAAACTCCATTTCTCTCGCTAATATAACGTGTCCTTTCTTGTGCTTTCTTTTGTAGAGGATGCCGAGAAGACACCAACGGAATATAGTCCCTCTAAACCTGATGCCGCACATCCAGCAAGAGCCTGTTGCCATGCTTTGTGTCTGCCTTCTGCTCCTCCTGGTCGGACGAATAATGTACATGCAAGGCAACACAAGCAGCCATGACCACTCTCAGGTTTAGCCTTAGGAAAACCCAGCAGACGTAGCATTCTTCTTGAGTATGTTTTGAACATATATCAAATCTTGACGCTTTTATACATATATGATTTAATATGCCTGTTCCTTCCCCCTTTGGACTCTTCTCTTTTAGGAAGGAACTCTAAAATGTTTGATTTTCCCTAATGGCCTCCGAGTCTCCATCATTTTACCAAAGAGGCAAGATTTGCACTCCGTTTCTTGAACAGAGACAGTCATTTGACCTGAAAAATATGCCTGTGGAAATTCAAATGTGCCTTGTACAGTTTGTTGTTTACTTTATTAAGATTGATTTAAGTTGTGTTTCGTTTTTACTATTGTACAGAGATTATGTGCTTCCTGAGCGATCACGGTCTGTGACCCAGATTTGTTCAAGTTTATGGGTCTAAAATTATTTTCTCTTTATTTTCCGCCTGTCATGCATTCAAAATATAAGTGCATTTACATTGTCATAATCTGTGTTCCCAAACTACGGTCATTTTAAGGTTTTATTTTCACAAAATATGTTGTTCTATACCAGCCTTTAAAACTGGTATATGTAAACAGAACTGCATTTTTATCCAGAAAGAAGAAATATATTGTGATTGTCTCAGAACATTGACTTTAAACGTGATGAAAAGTGTTTTGCTGGTTGATCCGGACGGCTGTAAACCTTCTTAGAACTGTCATGCTGTTCAAATGATTTGGAAATGGGATTATGAGATGCAGCAATATCAGGGCGTTTGTAGATAGATTAAAATGAAGTAAATTTCCGCCAAAAAGATCTCAGAAAGTTTCTAGAAAAAAACAAGAACATTTCTGACGTTGGAAAGTAAAAAAAAAAAAATCTACAGAAGAAATCTAGAAACATTTTGAGATTAATCACAGAAATTTTTGGCGAAAACTTGGATATTTCTGAGTTTCAGAAATCACAAATTTTCAATTCCAGAGTTCTTTTCTAGAACATTTCTGAGAGTAGTTTGAAAATTTCAGAGTTTTGCCTAGCAAATTTTTCACTTTTTAATTTTCTTGATTTTGAATTTCTGAATTTCTTGAATTTCTGAGATTAATCTCAAATATTCCAGGTGTTTTTTGGCACGTTTTAAGCGTTTCAAATTCAGAAACTTTATTTTTCTAAAACATTTCTGAAATTGATAACATTTCTTCTTTGGCAGAAATTCACACCCTCCTTTTCTACCCATTGCAGATTTTTTTCCCATCTGCAATGGGCCTTATATCCCATCGTACAGCAATAATTCTTTTTTTTTTTTTTTTTTTTTTTTAAAGATTCACCAGTTTTCCATTTTTCTTGAATTCAGTTTTATTTTCAACATTACAAATGATTTTTACCCATGCATTTCATGTCAGAAATACCTTAAAGAGCATTGTCGTAGTTTCAGCACCAAATGTTTATTCATTACTTCATTTGAAAATGGCAGTAAAAAGCAATTCTGTATTCAACATTAAAACAAAGCTTTTGCACCATTTTAACTCAAACCTACTGCTCAGTCAGCCACCGGTTAAAGCAATAACTGCTACCTAACTAACCCTAAAAGCAGAATGATGTTGATGAACAAAGTAACAATTTAAATCAAGTCAGTCATTAAAACTAGTCAGTAGTGTCATTTCTTGCTTTGCTGTTTATTAATCTATAAACTTTTCCATTGCTCTGCAATAAATGATCAAATTTTACGGTCTTCCATCATCTGGTTTTCTCGTTAGCAGCCAGGGTGAAAGTAACCAGCAGGTTTTGGTTTGTTGACAATTTTCCGTTTATTAGCACAGTGATTCAGACTGAGCCAAGTCTGCTCATGCCTGCCAGGTCATTAAACACTCGGAGAGGTTTCTGGAGAGCATCCAGCCATGGCTAAAACAGTGAAGGGATGGGTGGGGTTTTTGTTTTGGAATGATTGGCTATTAGTAACCAAACTAACAGAAAATACAATGGTGAAGATGAAAGAAACATTTAGATTCTAAGCTGTGCACACTAAAACTGTTCAATTGTTATGAAGAGAGGAAAAAAAAAGTTTTGAGTATTGTTCTAAAATGTTCTTTTGGTGGAACAATAGCCTTTTCATTTAGATTTTTAGAATCCTGCTTCAAAATGCCCACAGCTGTTAATAGGCCTGGCCCGGTCTGAACGCATAGCAAAGTTTTAGAAAGTCACAGTTTCAAAACTTTCCACCATAAACGGTTTTCCTGCTTTCCTTTTCTCCCCCATCCGTCTTGTCTGTTCTTTTCTTTTCCACTTTTCTTATTTTCCTCCCTGCTTTGTTTACTTCCTACTTCCTATGTTTCCTTCTTTCTTTCCTGTTCTGTAGAACTATAATTGTAGTAAATCAATTGTCAAATGTTATGTTTGTGAAAACTGGTCGTTGATTCTTGAAGAACATTTCTAAATTGAGGACTGACCAGTTCAGAGTCTGGACATAAAAAATGTGTAGAAACTGCACTTTTGCGTCGAGGACAAACTGGGCTACAAATTCAAACCGTAGTGCTGCGGAAGCTATAAATCGTGCACTGTTTTTAAAATATTTGTGTAAATTCATATGACTTTTGCTGTATTTGTGGTAAAGTGTCACACCACGAGACTTTCGTACCAGCTCAAGCCTAATTGCTAATTAACCAACTGGTGATGCTAACAGGCTAGCTTCACCAGTTTCACATCCAGATGAAATACTTTCCAGTACCTGCAACTGCATCTTTACTAAGTACTTCACAAAGTGACAAATTTGAAATAATAATGAAATTGCAGCTTACAAATTAAAATCAGCATGTTAGCTAATTTCCCCTAGGACCATTATCACAATCTGTGATGCATATTGTTTTATGACAGTCTTCTGAATGCTTAACGCTAAACAAAAGAGAACAGTCAGTAATCATAAACAGCTATTAGCATTGTTAAATAGTCCAAATGAATCTACGCTTCATGTCTCATATAGTTTTGACATCCATGTATCACACTAATTTTCTCTTTTTGTTATATTGGAGAGATGCATTCCTTTGCCATGTAACTATTCTGATTAGTTAAAGCGATGCCGTTGTTTCCCCCCCACCCCCCTTTAAAATGCACAAAGCTTGTTTTCCTTCCTCTTCAGTGTTTAGCTGCTTTGCTTCTCCTTCACTGTGACACTGAGAGTGCTGTGACTTCATGCAGATTTCTGATATTGTGCCATGTGAAACCTACAACCTCATTTTGAAATACTGTGTTACAGCCGGCGTGCGAGAGGGGAGCATTTCAGGGAGGAAACCGAGAGACGATTTACTGCTTTCTGAAACTGATATGGAAACCTTATAATGAGCATATTGTTTGCATGTCTTCTGAAGGTGTTCAAGCACAGAAACACTTGTATGCGTGCGTGTGTGCGTATGTTTATGACACATTCAGGGTTTTAATGACTTGCATCAAGCACTGCTGGAATGACTGTGTCAAATTGTGTTGCCCATTTCGTTTTATTTGATTTTTGGACCATGTGAAAGCCACAACCTTTAGCAGATAGATAATTGTTGCTTGCTGTGATGCAGGAGGATGAGCTGTTATTTTATTGGAAACGTTAGACAGATTAAACGCAGGGAACTTGTGGGACCCAGAGACACTGCGGTGCGCCGTGCTTTCGCTGAAAATGTTGTAAATGCTTCTATTGAACTTTAGATGTACAGGAGCCAAAACAAAAAAAGAAAACAAAAACAAGAATGACTCCAGATGACCCAGTACAAGTGTAGCAACCAGTACGTTTTGTTTATATTGTAAACTATAATAAAAATTCAATTGCTTCCAATTTCTGTCCTGGAAGCAATGCTTTTACAACTTTGTACATTAAAAGAAATGAATCATGTTGTATGATGTGATTTTTTTTAACAAATAAAAATGATTTTTTAAAATATCCTTTTTTTGTTCTGGTAATGATGTGCATGAGGTCTTCTTATGAGTCTAATCTCAAGAATCAACCTGGCAGACGCTGCAATATGTGGAAAAACATGCAGTCTTTAGTTGTCACTTGTGCAGAAACATTTGTAGTGTGAAAATTTTTTCAACAGTGTGTTTACCCCCAACTATAATCCTTTTCTCGGACTAACCTATTTAACACATCTCAATCAAAAAGTGTGGAAAAAGTCGACATCATGTGCAGGTGCATATAAAAAATTCAGTATCTTATAGTTTTATTTAACCAGGAAGTTGTTTCTGTTATGTCATGCCTGAACAGAAAGCTAACAGGCTGAGTATGAGTCAGATAATCTGTCAAAAAACTGAGCTCCTGCCTTCTCGCAGTGCTACCTAGAAACAACCAATCAGATTCAGGAGGAGGGCCTTAGCGCTGCCAGTCATCTTCCATGTGGTGCTGCCCTTCTCCTCTTTGTTTCCCTTTGTTGGCTGAAGCTAGCAGATCCTGTTGTGAATGCTCAGGCTAGTTAGTATGGCCAAACACGTTTCTTGTAATGGTAAGTTGTTTTTCCTCTATTTTGACTTTGAGAAGTGAGTACATGAGCTTGATGTTCAGCACTAAGACCCTCCTCCCTGCTCTGATTGGTTGTTTCTTAACGCAGCAATAGTATCTCAGACGAGGTGGAGGATCTTTTCACAGATTATCTGTCATCATATCGTTGGCAGTTTTAACAAATACGTAAAATATATATATATATATTTTATATATAAGTTACATACTTTAGCTTTAATGTCTCTAGAAACTAAAAACGCTGTGACTTTCAAAAAATGAATAGGAGTTGGTGAGTAATTTAAGTGTAGTTCCAATACCAAAACTATTTTACTGTACTTTGAAGATACCAAGTTTTCAAACAAAACCATTAACCTACTGATTAAAAGATACTGTAGTAATACAAGAGGCAGATGAAGTTGAAATAAGTATCTTCAGATAACAAGCTTAAAACCTTGGTTATCAAATAAATAACTTTTGAAAACATAAGTCTGTTTACACTGACTTCACAGTTCAGCTTAGGTCGTTTTGTCATAAAAGATTTTTTAGGTGAAATGAGGACAGTTTTCCTCTTTATTTGAGGAACTCTGTCTTTCTTCCTCTTATTTTCATTTTTCTCTTGTCATTTTCTCTCTCTCTCTCTCTTTCTCTCTCTCTCTCTCTCTGTGTGTGTGTGTGTGTCTGTGGAAAGTACGGTGCCTTCCACAACTTGGCACAAACACATGCCTGGATAATTATATGTCATCCACACAAAGACACACGCACGCACACACGGCTCATTAACATTCATAACTCTCACACGCACATAAGCAGCTCCTGCGCAACCACACCACCACCAGATGTGGGTCAGAACAGCAGGTCAGCAGGGTGGGTTCCTCCACCTGCTGACAAAGAACAAGTTTTTTAACCCTTTGTGGTTTTTTTACGGTGAAACAAATAATTCCATGGGAGAAAGAAATGAGCAAAATGTTCTTCAACTGGTCATCACTTTCCCATGACTGTGTAGCAGTGAGACAGTTTGTATCACTCTCCTTGATATCGATGTAATATTACACTTATAATATTAGTGGTGCTAACATATAAATCCTTTAGAGGTGACCGTGGCAAAAATTAGGGGTGTGTGACAACATCTTATGTTAAAGAGCCACAATATTTCTGTATGGTGAATCATTATCAATGATTCACCATACATTGATAATTGTATGGTTGTATTGTATGGATAATTGTATTTCACCAGCTTATTTCACAGCTGGTGAAATAAGTGTAAGTTGGTATTATGAGCCCCATTGTTAGAGTTGCTTGGCTTTTTTTTTTTTCTTTCTACATTTCAGACTCTTACTTTGAGGTAAGAAAGGCCAAAGCTCTTGAAAGGCAATATGATGATTTCTTGACAGGTTAGCAAGCAGTTTCAAAAGCAAGAAGAAGTCTCTGCTACTTGTAGATCATCTAACCCAGGGTGGGCAACTCCAGGCCTTGGAGGTCTCCTGCAACTTTTAGATGTGTCTCAACTTCAACACACCTGAGTCAAATAATGAGGTCATTAGCTGGACTCTGGAGAACTTGACTGCACTTAGGAGGCGATTCAGCTGTTGGATTCAAGTGTGTTGGACCAGGGAGACACCTAAGATTTGCAGGACACCGGCCCTCAAGGACAACTTAATATGTGTTTTGTAGAAAAAGGAAGCAGCAGCGGTGAGACCCTCACGGTACAAATAACTTGTTAGCACTTTGAGAATACTGCAACTGGCTAACCCACTAGCTGCTAAGGTTAGCATCTGGTTCATCTTGCCAATAAACTGACCAGATGTTCTTGAAAACAAAACTTTATTATATTTGCAAAAACACAAAAATGTAAAGTTTTCAACGCTTTTTTTTTTGGCTTTGAGATCACCTTAGAACTAGACACCCGCTGAAAATGCATTATGGGAAAATAAAAGCTGAACTGGATTATTCAACACTGATTTCACGTGTAAAGCAAAAACTATGCGATTTGTGAAACCTATTGTATATGACTAAGGAGTTTGTACATGTTCTCAACTGAATTGCTAACAACTTGTCTCCATTACTGTAAAACCTCTTGTATTGCGAGGTTGATGCAAAGCTTTTCCCGTAACTCTGACCCTAACATTACTTTTCAATGGCTTCATCGTAAACATCTGTCCCCTTTAAACTATCGCTACCCTGTGGGTGAGACGCCGCAGGAACCAGGTGTACACATAGTTTCCTCACCACTACCGTTTTCCCTCTTAACTTCGCCCTGCTTGACACGGTGACTGGAAAAACTCTTGCTGCTGTGGCTTTTGGGCCAAGAGGAGACATATTCAGGATGCTGTGGTCAAAGACCTTCGGTCTATTGCCTTCCTCTACTCAATACCGCGCCTGTGGAGCGAAAGCCAAAGGAAAAAAACAAAACAATATTCGTATTGTGTTGAAAAGCCACAGCACAAAAAGGAGTTCTTCCTTGTCATATGCCTTGTATTAGCAAGATTAAAGGGGAAAGTATGTGGTGCTACTTTTTCAAACACAAGAGGTTTCCACACACGAGATGGTAAAGACGCACACAGTAGGATTAATTCATAGTGTAGATTCATACAGAGATTTGTCAAGCGGCGAAGAAGGTTAGATCTATGAATACCAAACAGAAAAGTGATTTAACTGCAATCACTTTTCAAAGAGAATTGCTGAAAAGTCAAAGTTTTACTTGTCATAAAAATGTCTTTCTGTGTACTAAAAACCATGTTTTTGTTCAACAGATTCTGGAATCAATTTCAGGAATTTGACGGTGCATTGAAGATTGTAACGTTCTTTTTCTCAAGGATAAGCCATGTGCAAAAGTTTACATCAAGCTCTGAACTTGGATTGAAGTCGTGTTTACAACATATAAATTAGTGTTGGTGCAGTTTGGCCTGCAGAAAAGCTAAAACTCAAATTAATAAAAAAAATATATATATATGTATCAAACTGATTTTGACTGCAGAACGGACCAATGTTTTCAGTGGGATGAAGATCAGGTCACGTGTTCTTCTATAAAATTCAGTTAATCTTTTTTACTGTTAATCTTTGGCTTGTTTGAAGCACAACCTGCAAATAAAATACAACAGACAACACAACATGATGGTTAATTTCAAGTTCATTTAATGTAAGATGTATGTTCCTTATCATATATATATATATATATATATATATATATATATATATATATATAAACACAACACTCTCACACTATAAACCATTTGATTTAGAGTCAAATTTGCTCAGCCCTGACAGATG
>CAEFZX010003192.1:0-24340 GCA_903066825.1 Alfaro cultratus
AGAGAGAGAGAGAGAGAGAGAGAGAGAGAGAGAGAGAGGGAGAGAGAGAGAGAGAGAGAGAGAGAGAGAGAGAGAGACCCTGCAGATCTATTTGTTTCATAATTTATGCAAGAAAGTGCATAAATTATGAAACAATATAATCATCTGTTTTCCTTATTTAACTGAGATAAAAGTTTGAACAGTTAGCTAAAGTTTTCTGCAGCTCCATCTGTCTTTCCATCAGCTCTGATCATCTCCCCTGCATATGTGCCCCCCACAGTATGATACTGCAATGAGCTCATGGTGCTTTCAGGAGTGATGTGTTAGATTTCCACTCTACATATGGCAAATAAGGTTCATTTAAATCGGCTTTTCAGTCAGAGGACACAGACCCAGTTATACAGGCTGATTATGAAGAAGTGTTCTGAGTAATTCCAGCGGTAGGAAAAAGATGGACAAGAAACAAATAAATATTTAACTTCCAGTGACAGAAAACAGCTGAGCTGAAGAACTGATGCACAGATTTCCAGCCAAAGGCCTCCTGAGTGTGGGCCCCTTTGTAAGACATCCCCCCTGCCCCCCAACTCCGTCTGCTTTGCATAAATAGAGCTCAGGAGTGAGCAGCCCTGTGCATAGTTGACTGTTTTCCAACGTGGATCGTGGCTGCGCCCCAGAAAACAGTGAATGTCCTAATGTTTAGTGAGGAATTTGAAACTGGTGGTGCTTTGGCTCACGGGAAAGTGAGAGGAAATTCTCAGGGAGGGCTTGAGAAGGAAAGACAGAAGTGGGAATGTTTCGTTTAGTTTGGTGCGAAAGCTGAAGAGAAATATATGATTCTGATTTGCACGGATGAAACTGAATTGCGACATTAAGTTAACCTGAAATACCGGTCAAAGGTCAAAGGGTCACTTAGAACAAACTCAACCCCACACAAAAGGTATTCTTGTTTCAAGGGAGCGTGCAAACATCATCATCATCATCATCATCATCATCATCATCATCACACAGCCTGGTTTCCAAAGATTTTTTCTGAATTTACCTAAATCAACACTGTCCAAACTTTTTTCATCATGGGCCAAAATTACCTGTCTGAAAACACTTTATTTAGGTAAAAGTGCAAAAAATGATTTTATAGTGAATTGTTTTCTTTTTACCTGCTAAACAATAACATGCCATTTGATTAAAAACATCTGACAAAGGGTCTCAAATTTGTACAATTTCCTAACTTGTTGATATAAATATTAATCTTAGCTTATTCCCGTGAGAACTCTCTATGAAAACTTTTAACTGTATTTAGCCCATTTAAATTATTGACTAAGTATGTTTTTGAGTAAAAAGTTGCTTTCATTTTTTATGACAGACAATTCTTTGTGGCCTATTAACAATGGTACTTTCTGTATTGGATCATTCAAGTAAATACATGAAATAATTCAAGGTGTGTTTGTAGAGGAAATACATTGATTCAAGATATGTTTATCCTATTGCATATTATAATAATTTCTGCCGTTGTAATTGATCTTATTTGATAGTGACACATTTAAGCTGCTATGTATTAACACTTTGCTTTAATTTTTTTTATTGAATTACCTCCACACTTCAGGGCACCTTGTCCATATGATTTGTGTCCCACATGAAGTATAACTTATGTCACCTTTGTTGCAAACAGCATTTAGATTTTTGGTTTAAGCCTTCACGCTCTGCACATGTAAAGATTAAACTTTTTGCACCTGTAACAGAAGTCCTGTGATTAGATTCTCCCACTTGAATTGAAAATGCGTATTCATTTGAATACATATTCACACCACATTTTTTTCTGAATTTTATATGGAAACCATTTTACCTTCACTTCTGTAACGCGAGAAAATACAAAAAGGTTCAAAGCGTGATATTTTTTATTTTTATTTTTTTTTAATTTCCTTTATTTAACCAGGTAAACCCCGTTGAGATCTGGATCTCATTTTCAAGAGATGCAGAAGTCTGCAATACTCAGCAACCTGGTTACAAAATAAAACCAATTAATACATATGCACAAGTGTAAAACAATTAAAAAAAACAAATTTAAAAGCAGTGACACTGTTTCATAGAATCATGTTGTCTACCTTTAAGATAGATATTTTATTTTCTATCCACAGAATTTTCATCATATCAATATTTTCCAGCAGATGTCGCCATTGAGTCAAACTTGGTGTTTCTGTATTTTCTCGCAGCCGCCGGTAGATGGCGCTGTTGAAACCGTGACGACTCGATAGCTCAAACGGCCGTGTGGTGGCAGAAGGCAGCGTCAGCTGGCGTGGAGGGACACAGATCAACTAGTAATCTCCGCCGTCCCCTCTGCCATGGTCTGCTCGTCGAAAAGCCCTTCGACGGAGCTTCCTGCCCTCTACAGGAAGAGAAACTTTGAAGCGTAAGCCACAAACCATGGTGCTGGACGCTACGACCCGGCTGGTATAAGCGACACTGCGGAGGAGAAAGTATCGACCTCACACAAACCACAAAGCAGAAGCAGCTGCTTCTCCGTGTTTCTGTTTTCACGCTCGGAGGGAACGACGGCATCCTGCCTGAGAAAAAGACGCTCCGCGGTCGGGGACTCCGGTCGGAGCAGCCTCCATCGCTTCTGGTGAGGCTCGTTTTAGTACATTTCTGCTAAATTGGCTCAACTTGGAGCTTCGCGGACGCTGGAAGCGAAAACCCGAAAGCTTAACAACGATACAACTGTGTAAAATGTGGACTTTAGAGACTCTGTTTGAACACAGAGCGTCTCCAGTGAGTGGCCGCAGTCTGCCGGGGCAGCTGCATGCTGGTCAACTAAATTCAGAGGCGAATACTTTGTGATTTGTGATTAGTTTATGTGTCATTTGTATCAGCTTTGTTGTTTCCACAAACAGCCTGCGGGGAAGCTGTCAGAGAAGCGGGAGGGCGGGCTGGCCGGCTGGCCGGCTGCTCTGCGTGGATCATCTTGCACAGCTGCCACCCAAACATCCAGTGACCCACATTTCTGAGGTGTCCCGTCCTCGGGCTCCGCGGTTTAACACCGGCCTCAGCCGTCACACACAGCCCCGGAAGAGGAGCTTTTAAGCCCCGGCTGAGCTGCTGTGTGAAGGCCCGGACCGAAACGCTCCAGCAGCTTTCTGTGATTCCCTACAATCTGCTATTGATTCAGGGAGAAACCCTGAGAGCATGTTGCAGGAGATTCAAAAGGTCGTCTGTATTTTAGAAGCACAAGATGTTAACTTAAAAAAATCAAATCAAATCGGAAATGAGAAAAGTTTTTCATTTTAAGTGACTGTGCAGGCTTGATGTGATGAACCAGGTCATCTAGCTCCAGCATTATAACCTTTGACAGGGACAGTGAGTAACACTGCTGATTTTTATCTCTGGATCTCGCTATTCTCATTGATTTTACTTTTCAGCCAAAAGTCTTTTAGACAGCTGGTGTCAACTGTTGTTTTCCTGTTGTTGAATAATCAAAGACGAGCTTCAGGGGAGCTCAAAAACATCTCAGGGAGCCGTCGGTTGTCAAAGTTTCTACAAAAGGTCCCATTGAGAGGTACGAGTTGCAAGGTTTTCCTCAGTGTATTATAAGCCTGGTGGGCCACCAGGCTTTACTTGTGCCTCCATCAGGCTAATCGTTGCTTATTTATTTGCGTTTTTTTTAATGTTCTCCTTTTTTGTAGTTGGTGTTCAGGTATTAATCTTCCAATGACACATAGTTATCAAGTGACATTTTCACATTTCCTGTCAACTTTAAATATTTAACTCAAAAACACGACGGGCCGCTGGGTGAATGATTGCCTGAGCGCCTTGATTGATGATCAAACTCAGATACTGAACTGAACTTTAAACTTTTCATTAAAGGTAGCAAAAAGCACACCTGGTACATTTTGTGGTCTGTGAACGGATCAACAGACAGGATGTTATTTGTTATGTTATGATGCATAAATGTAGATAATCTTGGCATTTTCTGTTGGATTTGAAACTGTTGCGTCTAATAAGGAACCTGGTCAAAGTTTGCTTCAGTTGAATCAAAGCAAACTGTTCTCAAATCTTTTTTTGACTTGGGCTGGTTTGATGACGTAAAAGCATCTCATTTGGTTCATGGTTAATGTGGAAATTTAAAAAGAAGGTGTTATTAAAATAGAAAAGCAGCAATCTTTTGATTATTATGGTTAAAAATAACATTAAACATTAGGGCAATGACAACATTGCCTTACTTTATGCCACAGTAAACTCCAGACACTTCAACAACTAATTTACAATTGAAATTGCTTACTGATCATTTTTAAGGAGTTTTGAAACAGCAAGGTTTTAAAACCTCACTATGCATTGATAATAATAGTTGGTCATGACCTAATCAATATGTGTCTAAAGAGAAAAGAAAGGGAGAAAAAACCCTTATCTCTACCAGCCAGTAAAACCCAGATTAGTTCATCTCTTATCAAAAATTGTTGATTTGGTTTTAACTTTCACAGTTAAAACTTTGTCACCAGTGTTTTGTACTGTTTAATTATAATCGCAAAGTAACATTTTTGTGCAAGTACAAATTCTTACCAACTATTTTTGGTCTGGTTTCTAGTGCAAATATCTTAGGACACCTAAAGCACAACAAAACTAACTTACAAGTAACTTTTCAGCAAGAAATATGAGCTTGTTTTAAATCAATAATTCCCTAATATTGATGGAAAAAAGTACTGGTTATAAGTGAAATAATCTGTCAGTGGGACAAGACATTTTAAGATATGGGAAAATGTCTTATTCCACTGGCAGATTATTTCACTTATAACTAGTACCTTTTCATCAATATTAAAACAAACTCCTATATCTTGCTGAAAAATGACTTGTAAGTTAATTTTGTCTCATTGCAAACGCACCAAGATATTTGCACTTGAATGTAGACCAAAAATACTTGGTAAGATTTTGCGTTTTTGCTGTGTTTATATCCTCCTAAAAGCCATTCATTAGGCCGGCTGTTGAAAATGGGTCAGACTAAAGGGCTAAGTATCTGTGTTATCAGCAAAAATACTTAGAATAACTTTTCAGTCCAACTGTCTGGTATACGTTGTGGAAAGCTTGTTGAGGTATAAAGTTAGGCCACATCTGCATGCTCCGCTGCCTCTCATGTTTTCTTGAGTGAATGAAGGTGCAGTTCAAGCACTTCTTTTCATGCTCACTTCCTGTGCGCAGGTTTCATTTTGACAACCATGAGCCTCCAGGCGACCTGGTATCGAGCTGGTAGGCGAGGGCCTCTTCAGAGCGGGTCAGCGTTCAGCTCACAGCGGCCGCTGCTGCAGGGCTGGGTAGAAACGGGAGGGCAGCAGGGAGTTGTCGGCGGCAGCGGGATGTGTGCTGTTTTGACACGGGGCCGTCTCCCTGGTGAAGGCCTTGGGGACGGTCGGTGGCAGGGTAACCTGACCCGCTGTGGAAACAGCTGTAGCCTGCCGAGCTGATCCCAACTGAGTCCCAGTGCGGATCAGATGATGGTCCGGCAAAGGAATGGGCGTGTGAGGGTGTGTAAGCATGCACATGAGTGGATTTCATTGAAATATATATTCAGTCTGTCCAGCTGGGAGTTTTATTTCCGTTTCTTTAACCTGTGTACAGATGGAAGCTGTTCTTTCTGTTACTACAGAAACAAAAAGGTTAAAAACCAACAAGAAATTAAAAGTCCATGTGTTTATAGGCAGCGTCCCCTGAAGTCCAGGAAGTTTTCCTGTCGGCGAGGTGAAGCTGCAGGCTGAGACAGCTGGCTGAAGGTTAATGTGTCACTCCTCTCTGTGGGTGGGGGGGTTGGGGGGTTGGGGGGGGGGCAGCTGCTCTGTCGCAGCCTCCACTCCCGTCTATAGATAGCCATGAATACAAACTCTTCCTCGTTTTCTCTGCCGCATTACCGTCGGCATGCGGCCCGGCTCGCTTGCATGCGGTCGCTGCTTGCATGTTTGGCAGCCTCCACTCCCTGACTCTTTGTCTCTTTCTAATTCAAGTATCTGTTGATCCTACAGATCTCCATGCAGCCCCGAGCCGCTCGGCGGACGACTTGTCTAACTCCTCCATTAGTGACTTACTCTTCAACTCTGTCGTCATCTGTTGCATTAGTTAGAGACAGGTGATGGACGACTGTTGCCTGATTTATTTTTTATTTTCCTGTCACTCTTGGCAGGTTTAGCGAGAGATGCCTGAAAACCGCTCTGGTCTTTATTTGGAGACAAACACAGGTTCATTTGAGCCCGTGTTATTAGAGCCAGCAAAGCTGTGCATATTTCCAGTGCTCGGTGTCATGTGCTCATAATTAACTTCTCCGTGTTTTAATAAAAATCCAACTTGGGTTTCATTGTCTGTTTTGCCTTTTTTGATCTAAATTTAGACCTACAGGGATTCAGATATTTGGGTTAAAATCAAAAGTTTTTTCTAATTGAACACAGTTCAGCACTTCTTAATAAACATTTACATTTTCTTATACAGTAGGACTGGGCAACATTGCTTAAAAAATAAAATCTAAAATTGGTTTCATACCAGGTCAAATTTCTGATTATTTTTTTTTTCTTGCTTTCTTTTGTAAGAAAGAAATGACAAATGACAGAGAATGTTTTCAAACAGTGCCATGCCACGGGAATTTTTGTTGTAAATTATGAGAAAATAGTTATAATATTAGCAGAACAAAGATGTAATTTTATCAGAAGAACGTCTTAAAATTACAAGAAAATTTTTTTTGAGAAAAAAGCTTGGATACGTAAGTTTTATGTTTCGTGTTGGAGTTCTTATAAAATTAAAGTTGTACTATTAATTCCCTAATAGTATAACTTTATTCCTGACTTTGTCATATGACTTTATTCTTGAATGACTGACTGTATTTTTGTAACATTACAGATTAAATTTTTCCAAAAACAAAGAAAACGTAGCCTGATCCTTATATTTTGTTGTAGAGTTGACCTGAATTAAAACTCCAAATAAATTGGAGCTGTAAAACCTCCTTGCCAAACAAAATGGTTGGGCATTGGGCATGCTGACATTTTTCAAAAAATCTGATAAAGTCGATTTGTTACCCAGCCGTCTTCCACAGTTTTGAAGACTAAAAGGATCAATAGCGGACACCAGTAAGAGTTTTGTGGCTGATGTCTTGTTTCTGACTGCTTTGACCTGCGGATAAAACTTTAGTCAATTCTGATTTCATTTCAACAATTGAACAAAAACAAAAGAAGACATAAAACAACATTCAAATTACCTAGCTGCTCTTTATTTATTTTTAATAATAGAGTCGGCACTGCTAACAGGGCTGAGACGATTCCTCGAGTGATTCGAGTACATCGATTATTAAAATTCCTCGAGGAAAATTTACCTGCCTCGAAGCATCGTTAAATTATATTTTATTATTTAGCGCGCCGTGTTCCGGCCGGGTTATTACTTGCGTTGCGCTCTCACTTCCATCTGAGTTGTTGACAAAAGCTAAGTGTTGGCAGCATATCGTCCAGTTTTCAACTTCGGCCTGGGAGGATTTTATTGATTCATGATAATGTCCGGGTCTTTGTCCTTAAAATGCTTATTGGTCCTTAAAATGACTGGCGCGATGCTTGGAGTACGGCAGCTTTTCTCTTCCCGGTTCTGCTGGTTCAGAGCGAACAGCCTGGACGAGCACTGCAGGTGTATTTATACAGGTGTATTCATACAGGTGTATTTATGCAGGTGAGCGGATAGACTGAACTCTGCGGGCGGCTGCGCATTAGATGATTAACATAAGCATAGCTTTACGGACGAACCGGAAAATTTATTTCATATCATCCCGGTCACAACAAATGTGTGGCGGAAGGCATCGCTTTGGCACGTAGCTGGTAGACGTTTTTGTGTGACGAACAAAAGTGTCAAATCCCGCCACTAACATGAACACAAAACCTATAAATGTCTGGGCGCAGTGAGAGTTCATCTGTTAAAATGACTGGAGATGAATACATAAACTAAAAGCTGGAGTATTGGCATTTTTTATAAGCGTATTTGTGAGCCTGGCTCTTTATTATTAAATTGAATATAACTTCAGATTCTTGTATAACTTTTCTTCAGATTAACTTGGAAAGTGAGCTACTATTGTTACAGGTTAATTTTCTAAACTTCAGAAAAGTTATTGTTAGGGAAGCCCAAATGTAAAAAATTAATATGCGATAGTAATACTGCTGTTAGATTTACCATCACTCTCACTTCCATCTGATGTTTTACTTCATATTTTTTTTAATCCGATTACTCGATTAATCGTAAGAGTAATCGATAGATTACTCGATTACTAAAATATTCGTTTACAACAGCCCTCAGAGCTTTACAAAATGCTTACAGAGTTGACATTCTTCAGCATCTTATATTAGCATTGCATCTTGCACTAACACAAAAGCAGTCTCTGTTTGTGTGTGTGTATGCCTGAGAAAATGCAGGTCTGTGAGATTTCCAGAAGACTGCTGGCATTTTAAAGCCCTGCTTGCTCCATGACAGACACAGATTGAAGCTCAAAAAGAATAAAACAGCACAACTCTGGTCACATCTCGCTCTCAGAACCGATCGCAACAGAACGAGCAAGTCGTCCAAATCCACGTCTGATTTCTAGATGATAGCTGAAGCAAATTAATGAGTCTTTATTTGATTTATGCTTCTTTTTCTACTTATCAAGATTGAATCTCCAGGCTGGCTCGTCTAGTGTAACAAGTCACTTCTTGTGTTTGTGGTGCCTTCTGTTTCCTTTAATTAAATCTATAATTTAAATTTTGGGGCGGAGGGGAACTTCTGACTCACTATCTGCTATCTGCTCCTCCTCATGTCAGAGTTTGCATGTAAGGAACCAGTGCAACAGCCTGCCGTGACAGTTTCATAACCCTGAAATCAGCTGCCAAAAGCATGATTTTACACAACAAACAGAGGCAGGCGCTTGCCCAACCTTTTGTGTGACGTTGTGGATGCTCGATGATTCATTTAATTAAATTTTTTCTTTCTTCTTTTTCAGTGCTGTTTCAAATGTTAAAAATTAAATCAAAAGCAAAGTAAGTTTTGCAACGGATGTTTATTTAATCGCCCTAAAAAGAAAAGGTACTTCCACGGAGTCTGCCTGAAGCTGTTTGTCTTTACACTTTGATTCAATCTCTGATGTTCTGAATACAGCCCAGCTGGTTCCGAGTCTGTTCCGCTTTTTAACAGCCACAAAGAGGTTGCTGCTCATGCTGCGAGGGCGAACTCATTGTCACTCTCTCTCTGATGCTAATGTCCGACTCTCAAACGGAGAACCGGTGACTCTCGAGTCTGATTATCTCCATGACGAGCCAAACTAGTTAATAACATCATTGTATCTGAAATCAGCTCTGTTGACACCTCTTGATTGTTAAAAAAAACTTACAACTTTAAATTTGCAGGATACCAAGTAAAAGCATTTGATAAAACTAAATTTTAAAATATATATTTTTAAATCAATCTGTTGACCTCTAAAGCATGCAGGGATGATGGAGTTCACATGTCACATCTGAGGATGACTTTTCTTTCATTCATAAAACACTGCATCATGAAGACCTGATTATGTACAAATGGTTGAACCTTTGATTAATTTTGTCTTAATTCAACCCGTGGCTAATTATTCTTCAATAATCAGGCTTTTTTGCGGTCATGTTTTTCCTCCAAAGCCTGCTTACCTCTTAGAATCAGTTCATTGTTTTGCTTTGAGCTCACAAAAGAATATTTATGGATTAAAGTATCAGTCATTAGTTACACAACTGAGCATATTTTAGAACCGGTTTAGTGAAGCAATTAACAAGGCCAAAAATGTCAGCCGTCCTCTTTCTCCACTTTTCAAAAATCTGATCGATGTTTCTAGAAACTAATGGCTAAGACTAGGAATGCCCCAAGACCTGCACACGAGTGACTGAAACTTTCAACAAGTCCCATCAAAACAGAGTAAACAAGCTAATGTTAGCCTAGCGCAAACAGGTTAACATTAAGACCTAAGTTAAGTTCATTGAAGGCTGTCCTTAAGGAACTCCTGTTGGAAAATAATATTTATCAAGATCAAATTTTCCAAATATATCAGTAAAGTAGGTAATCAATCAAGTAATAGGCTATTATATCTCCAGAAGTTATGGGTTCACAATTTGGCCTGGCAGTAATATATCTTGCCATTCAGATACTGACAGCCGATCTTAAGATAGTGGTCAAAATGATAAACATACAGAGAGCCTTTTAACAAAATTAAAAGTTGATTTTTGATCATTACATGAATCAATTGGCACTATTTACCAAATTATCACACATTACACGAGAATGTGCAGCTCTGGTTGAGTGTGTAGATTTCTGCTCACAGTTGTCATTTAAAATAGAGCAAATCTTATACTTTATGGAAATGTGTCACTGTTTCATATGGTAGCAGAGCTTTTCTTTGTTAGAGCCCTGCCCTCTGCTGAGCACTTAGTCTGGATTGTTGATCAGGTACTATGAGCAATCGGAGGCTTTTAAACTGAGACAACAGCTTCCACAGCCGTTTCCTGCCTACTACTGTATTAATTAGTCATCATTCTGAAAATTGTTCTAAGTAATTCTAACATAATTATAGGTAATTATGTTATAATTTCCAGAATCGCAAGGAGATTTTTGTTTCGTTTTATTGCTTTCATTTGCTAACTAGAGGTCAGATTGGAGATTTCTGTTGTTGATTTCTGATCTCTGACTTTTCTGAAAGCTGTTTTCAGCATGGAAGTGTTTATGATGGTGAATTAAATGGTTTGTGAGAGCAGAGAGGAGCCGGCCTGCCACTCAGGCTGCTGTAACCATGGCAGCAGTGTGAAATCAGCTGCTGTTGAATCTTGTTGAGATCTGTGGCTTTGGGACACTGCTGGCTCCTTTTTTTCTTCCACATTGTTTCCCATAGAGATGCACAATATTATCGGTATCAGCCAATATTAGCTATAAATTTAATATTGGACATTGGCCATTCTGTCAAAAATAATTTACCGATATTAAAAGCATTGTTTTTGATAAGACAAACCAGTGACAATGATGCCTGCTGCAGCGCAGCATTATAAGAAACTGTTAAGTATTAATGTGCGACTGATGTGCTTTTCACTTGTTGCTTGTGAACAGGCTGAGTTTAGTTTTGTGAAGATTTACAAATTTGCACCGTTTGAGTGTTGTCATTATCTTAGAGAGAGCAAATGTCATGAATGCATTCGACATTAAACATAATAAGCTGAAAGTGTTGCATCTGCCTCCTTTTTAGCATTTTGTAGCAGACTAAAAGATAATGCAGTATTTTAACTCCACAGTAGAGAACGCTTCAGTAATAACACCGATATGACAATAATATCGGTGTTATCGGCCAAATCATTTCTAGTACAACGACCAATATCAACCAATACTGTCCATCCCTAGTTTCCCACAGTCATCATCTCTGACCTGTCTGTCAGCCTCCAATCAAAGCGTCTGAATGCCGGCGACACGAGAGCCTGGTGTGATGGCGCCGTGAGCGGGAAAATATGTCAAAGGAGACATAAAAAGAGTCAAGATAAGGAACAAACGACTCATTACATCAGTGAGTGACGAGCGCATGCTCGTTTGTTCAGCACCACGCAGAGTGCTCCTCCTCATATCTAAGGAAGGCGCCCACTTTTTATTATATATTTTTTTTTGACTCAGCACAGAGCAGCCTTTATGTTAGACCCTCGGTAACAGACCCAGCGGCCTCTCACTCGTGTCCTCATTGTCTCGGTCAGGTTGGAGAAAAGACCTCTATTCAGAAAGCCCCAGGCTGAGCTCATCCATGAATCATGCCAACTGTCATGCTTCTCCCATCTTTCATTCTCCTGAGCGTGAGTGCTGCAGCAGCCGGAAAGGGACGTGGGTGTTGTCTGCGCCCTCGTTGTCCTTTCAGGGAGTTACGTTGGGAGTTTTACGGAGCCCTGCGGGGGTCATGTGGGGGTTTCGACCTTGCTCGTCCAGACGGAGGCGATCACGTGGCAGTTCATGTCCTCAAAAAAAAAAATGTTTCTGCTCTGCTGTCGTGAGGATCAGGGGGTGAAAAAAGGACAGAATCCATGTGTCTCAGCATCTGCAGTGATCACCTCCTCCTCCTCTCTCTCTGTTTCCCTGCATCAGCTTCACCTCCGCCCGCTCTTACTGGATAGGTGGAGCTGAGTGTTAGGCTAAAGGAGACGTTACCTCAGGCCGAGGTGATGAGCATAAAGACCGAGACACGGTGGGGGAGAAAGGCCTTGGCTTCGGATGCAAGATGAAGGGAATCGGAAAACCAGCACGCATGCAAGTTTCCCGCAGTGCTTAGCATTTTCAGCATGGAAAATACAGTGGGGGTTGCCATGGCAACAAATGATCGGGAAACAGCATAGTATTCAGACCCCTCCGTTCCACACCTCAGGGCTCCCTTCCTTCTCCTCCTCCACACCCGCCCCCTTGCTCTCTCCCGTCCCAGGGCAGATCTGGAGCTCAGAGCGAGGACCGGTCTGCTCCTGGGAGGAGGGACAAAGCTCAGAGCAGGGATCGTGTCCAAAGCTCCACACTCAACCCCAGAACAGGAATGTGGGCCGCTGGACTCGAGCGCTAAAGAGACACTCTTCTTCTGCTACAACGCCCATCAGTTCTTCACTGAGGTTTATTTTCTGGGTCCGAGGACATGAAAAGTTTCCAATTGGATGTTGGCAGTCAGAAGATTTTTTTCTCCCCGATTTATGATTAAGCATAGGAAAAGTAAATAGTGTGGAAATATTTGTGAATATTTACATATGTTTGCATCTTTTTTCCCCCCATCAGTTTATTCATTCATCTGTCGGTCCATCCTTGTTAGGGTGGGCGATATGGACTTAGAATTTTATCACAATATTTTGTGGTACTTTTGTGATAACCATAAAAGTGATGATAAAATTGATTACTTATCTTAAGGTGACTCAGTGGTGCAGCATTCGTAGCGCCACAAACAAATTCTTGCCTTTCAAAAAAAAAATCCTATTTGATACAAGCTTCTTCAGGACACCACATAATTACAGAAAGTATCATTTATGTCACTAAACTGCACACAGAGACTTCGTTTAATCATATTTTCGAATTTGCTTTTATTTATTGATGTGCTCATTTAAAAAAAAAAAAAAAAACACGTGAGAAAATGGTAAGAAAACAATTGGTTTTCACATAACCCTAAGTTATGAAACCTTTACATTCCTGTCATCTAGATTCATGAATTAGCACAGGGACTTCTGAATAAAACTCTGGAAAACGAGAAACGGCAGTAAAATGGTTGTCTGTTCTCATTTGGAGCCACATAATCCCATAATCTTATCTCTGACTGTTAACACAGACGGGATTTCTGCTTTCCAGATTTATTACAGCAATATATTTGGCCTGCAACTATCAGCAACGGTTGTCATTGATTCATCTGTCAAGCTGTTTTTCTGAAAACTACCTAAAGAAAAAGCCTTCATGTCTTTGCTATTTTCATCATGGTCATTATTGCAATATTACTGAAGTGCTACATTCATTTACTTTATTTAAAGTGAATACTCTATTGGGGAGGTTATCAGCTTCAGCTGTAATGAGTAATGTTTGTTTTCTGAGAAAAGTGGAGCTGCACACATGTCGCAGGCTGTGTGTGTGTGGCTGCAGTGGGACAGCGAGGCGACGCGGCGAGCCGGGCAGGAGATGACGGACCGCCCGCCCGTCCACGCTGCCGCTGACGTATCTCGAGGCGGAACCGACAGATCTGATGTTGTGACAGGCGAGTCGGCGTCCTTTTCCCTCATCTTGGCTCGCGGAAAATCAGATTGATTGAGTTTTTACTAAGAATAACTCGGTGAATAACTAGCTGGAAACAAATCGAGGAGAAAATGCAGAAGTGAAATTTGTTTTTGTGAAAATATGCTCTCAGTCCTTTGCTGTGATGATTGAAGGACTCAGATATTCAGTTTGACTTTTACTGAATGAAATATTAGTAGACTTGACATTTTATCAAAAATATTTAGTGATATTTTCTGATTTATAATCTCCTTTTTCACTAACAAACTTTCCTTTTTAATACAATTGTTTCAATTTTGTCAAAATTTTAAATCTTTGAAGTTACAAATGTGTGGATCAGGATTTTCCGACTAATTTCAGATTTTCTTTGTGCATAAAAAAGGAAAAATGTGCTGCAGGTTATGTTAATAAAAGCAGTGTGTTCCAATCCAACAGAAAATGAAAGAATAACAAGATTACCCCTCTACATGCGTCTGGTTTTTATTAAGCTGCCAATTGATTGTGAGCATATGTACTTATGGACCCAACATTGTTAGATAGTGGGGAAATAAAATCCATTTTGGCAAGCCAATCGGGCAACTAATGCTAATTTCAATTCAATCACAACTGAATTCAAACATTCAGCAACAAAAGGAGCGACTGTGAAATTCTTGACTGTATTTTCTTGCAGCTTTATCATTTTACCGTTATCATCACAGGATGACTAAATGTTGATAGCAGGTCTTTGTAACACTTTGTTCCTGAGGAATGTCACTGAATGCAGTAAATTAATACTGTCTTGCTCGGTTTCTCTGCTTATTTTCCCACCCTTTTTGGATGAATGGGTGTGCTCAGTTTTATGTGGAGCTCGATGTACTGATGCATGATGTACAGATTAGTATTTTGCTCTGCACTGTCCCCATTTGCCTTGGCCCGTGGCCCAGGTCAGTCTTGGCCTGCTGCGTGTGGAGTGAATAAGGACAGGCTCGCTGCTTCTCACCTCTTTGAACAGATTTTAGAGGAAAAAGAACTTTAATCCCTGCTTTAAACCTAAATTAGAGTAATGTTGATCATGTAAATATTGTAAATCTACTAAAGTGTGAGTATTCTGGCAACTTAGCAACAGCTGGTTCAGCAAAAGCTTTTAAAATTGTTTAAATGCCACAGCCTTTCAGTTTCACTAAACAAGATGGCTTGTTAATGATCTGTTGGTTGCTCATCAAAAGCAATTTGGTTCCCACAATGTGAAAATAGACCTCGGTTCTTCTCTGTTCTTTCAATTAGAAAGCAAGTCTAGCTGGGGGTAAAAAAAAGTTTCAGTTTCAGCTCTATTTTCAGACTAAGTTGTTAAAAATAAGAGTCGTCCATCATGCTGCGATTTTAGATGAGGCGAAAAAAGAAACTTGTATACTCAGTAGGTTCATTACACATGGTGATATATTTGAAGTACTTATTTCAGTTCAGCTTTATGACTACAAGCTAAAACCCCAAATTTAATCTGATGTGAAGTTCACGTAGCACATTTAATCAACAAGACAGTTCAAAGTGCTTTACATGATAGAAACATGACGGTGACCAATTATGAAACGACAAACATCACCGATGGTCAAAAGCCGTCATCAGAATAATCAAGCAGATACACATGAAATATGTTGATCAGTGTTCTACTTTCTGCTAATCAAAGGTAAATCTAAAGGATTTTAGCCTTGATTCAGCTGTTTTGCTGTTTTCTGGAAGTTTGTTCCAGATTTGTGGTGCATAGAAGCTGAATGCTGCTTCTCCATGTTTGGTTTTGAGGATGCAGAGCAGAACCAGAACCAGAAGCCCTCAGAGGTCTGGAAGGTTGATACCACAGCAGCAAATCTTTAATGTACTGTGGTAATTTGTAAAGTAGCAACAGTATTTTATAGTCTATTCTCTGAGCTACAGGGAGCCGGTGTAGGGACCTAAGAGATGGTTAGTCTATCTTCTTGGTTCTAGTCAGAATGTGAGCAGCAGCATTCTGACTCAGCTGCAACTGTCTGATTGACCTTTTTTTTAAAAATTATTATTAGTTTTTTAGGCAGACCTGTGAAGACACTGTTGCAGTAATCAATGTTACTAAAGACAAACACATGCATGAGTTTCTCTAGATCTTGCTGGGACATTAGTCCTTTAATCCTGGAAATGTTCTTCCGGTGATAGAAGGCCAACTTTGTAACTACCTTTGTGTGTGTCTGAATGTTCAGGTCTGAGTCCATCACCACACTCTGATTTTGGACCTGATCATTAGTTTCTAGCTGTAATAATTGAATCAGTGTGCTGACTCTAGTATCTAAATACCACTTTGGACCAGAAACTAATATTTTCTAACATGATGTTGGGACAATTTTGAGGCCTCTACAATCATCTGGAAGACTGGCGGCGGTTATTCTTTTGCAGGAGGTTGCCTAATGCTTGGATAAACATGTTTCTTTATGTGAATTTATTAAAGCACCTGGTAGTGATCAGGTTTTCTGGACTTGTATCAGTTTATGTGTGAGATCTGTGACCCTGTGCAGCAGTTACCTGACGGTGAACCCTGAGGGACTGTTGCTCCTCCTGTGTTTTTGTCTCTGGCCTTACTCATCGGCATCGCAGACAGACGCATCTCCAGATCTGCTGAAGGCGTCTTGATACCTACATGAGATCATGGGGAGAGGCTGTTTGTTTAATTTGCGAATATCACCGGTCTTGATTCGAAGTCACACGCACCGTATCGCTGGAGTCTCCCCCTCCGCGAACACTGGCACCGTCTCCAAACGCCCCCAATCAGCCACTGTCACGCAGCCCGTAAATGAGGCTGGAATGTGTGATGTGGACTTGGTGCAGCCCGGGCTCGTCCTGAACCATTCAGCAGCTAATCCCCCGCTGGTTCCTGTGATTGGCCTTCATAGCTCAGTGTGCCAGGAATTGTGCTGTAAAAAAGTTGCGTGTAGGAATCTCTCACTAACCTGTCATGCTTTTCGCCCTGAGGGAGGGTTGAGTCATGATTATATAGTCACCGTGTTGATTTTTACCGTTTCATTGTTTGCCCCGTTGGATTCCTGGTGATCTCTTACTACGTCTCTTTGTGGGATTGCGAAACATGACAGCAGGTGGATGAGGTGTCTTCACCCAGAATGGGTTTATGTAACAGATTTTACTGTGTGAAATGTCAAGGCCTGTATCAGGAAGACAGCCTACAAGCTGTATCTATTACCGCCGCTAACATTTTATTATTATTTTTTCCATTTCGAAGGCCTCCCCTTCCTGAGAGCTCCATGGAGAAGATGAAGCGGTTCAAGCGACGTCTCAGTCAGACGCTACGAGGCAGCCACACCATCGACGAGTCTCTGTCTGAGCTGGCTGAGCAGATCACGATAGACGAGAAGGACAGCGGTGAGCTTCATTTATGTTTAAATGCTACTTCGTCATGTAAAGTGGAATTTACGCTCCGACCTCATGTCCTCGATATTGACACTCTTTACAAACATCTCATTTAATCAATCACTGCACATCGAGTTAATCTTTAGATATAAGAAACAGTAGAGGGACTTTGAGATCAACACATCACCAATCACAAACATCTGCCGAAACTTCTTTTTTTCTTTTTTTTTTAATAAAAAAATAATGATCAGGAGGACAAGACAAAATACAAAACAATCTGCAGAGATTGAATAAAGGGACAGCGCCTTGGAAACGTTTCCACAATTCAACCTTTTTAGATTTTAAACACACCACAACCTCTAACATCAGAGCTTTTTATTATGGATTTTATGTGATAGACTAACACAAAATAGTCTGGGTTGTCCCGATCCGACATTAGTTTGATATCGTATCGACTTGCATCTAAAATCCCCAATACAAGCGATAGAAGCATTTAGTCCGCCGCTTGCATCCCGCAGTCAGGTTAATAGTAAATGGGTCAGTTGTTCCCATATCTATTTTCGTTGACTATTGCTCTCTTCATCAAACCTTTTCTACCATTCCACACTACAGAATGAGTAATAAGAGTGTGTATGATTTCTGCTGATGTAAATGTAGGCTAACGCTGCACATCACCTGGTGGCAGCCTCATAGTGTGGGGAGGCTTTTCTTCAGTAGGGATGAGTTTAGCTAGTTGTTCTTAGCAAAGAAGAAGGGGCCAATATTTCAGTCTGTAGAAGAGCAAACTGTTGGAGAAATACCACAAAACACAACCAGCTGTAACTACAGCAAAATCTGGTTCTAAGAACTCTTGATGCACACCACACTTTTCGGAATTTTATTTGTGAAAATTGTTAAAAACCGTGCATCCTTTCCCCTGCGCCTCAAAAACGATGCTGCTCTTTGTGTGTTTTAGGGTCAGAATGACCTTTGCTGCTTGTGGGCTGATAAAGCCTGACTCTTATCTCCTTGCGTCATTTAAAATGTAAATTTTCACATCTCGTTCTGTTTCAAGGGTGAATTTTAAATCATCCAGTAAGCCTCATGCACTGTAGAAAGCATCGACGAAGTTGTGATAGCTGCTGTGAGCCAGATGCAGAAGTCTTGCATAACATTAGCAGGTTAAGAGAGTGTATATAAATTCTGTTGAAATCCCGGCATTGGAACAGTGTTATATCACTATGTTATATAAAAGAAGGAACATTTTATTCCAGCGTTTCTTCTCTGAGAAACTGAATTTGTCAGTAAGATGCGCTTTCACAGTTGCTTATCTCCCAGACTTGTTTCACATTTCAGAGTAGGTGAGCATAGTTTCCCACAGCAATGCTTCCTGGCGAGAAGTGAATCACCTTGGTGATTTTTCAACAACACAGAGTCGGATCTGACTGTATGTTGGTAAATCACAGCTTTATAGCTCTGTAACATTTATATATGGCTGAGTTTAGGACAGAGAACTCTTAATAAAGTCAGTTTCATTTAATATTTGACTTTAAACTTCCTGCAGATATGTGCAGTGATGGTTGTGCTTTGAATTATATTTATTTAATAAATAATAAGTCAGTATGATGGGGTATTTTTTAACATAAACTGAAATGTATAATCTGGACTTTCGTCAACCAGAGTAGAATTTGCCAATTTTTGATTTAAAATCTGATTCTTTTAAATACATCAAAATTGAGCATCAACCAAACATGCATTTTTTTTCTGTAATAAGAATCAGATAAAGTTTAGGAACATTTATTAGCCTATTTTGCTTATCAGTAAAAAAGGAAACTCTCCAATTGGAAATGAGTTGATCAGATTTTGTATAAAACCTGAAGCAGACCTAAAAAATCTGGAACGGTGGATGTCTAATCTCTCACTTCAGTTCGCATTTATCAATAAAACAGACTAATGTAACTGTTGCACTTTTATTTTAAAACCATTCAGTCCTTAAGCTGTCTTTCTTTTGTGCTATTTTGCCTATAAGCATAGAAGTTGTAGAGAAACGACTCCCTTCTCTGCACAGCTCCACTCTGCAGCCACTTTGACATGTTTTAATGTCGGAATAGAAACATTTTGTACTTTTCAAGTGAAGACTGCCGTTTCCCTGAATCCTATTGAAGGTTGTGGCCTTCGAGGCGTCAGGTTAAAGCAGGGTGGCACAGTGCTCCTCCTCTTTATTTATTTATTTTTTTTTGCAAAACCTGCAGAGAGGGGAGGAGGGGCCGACATGCCTCGGTGTGCTATCATGTCGTTGCTATGGCTCTCAAGGTCTGGAAACAGTCTTGAATTTCCATGACATTGCCACGGCGACTTGGCTGACTTGGTGCGATCATCCAGGCATCTTTATTCATGGCCTCCCCTGTTCTTAATCCCCGCACCTCTAAACTCTTCTTTTCTTTTAGTTTCGGCTGCAGAGGTCAACCCTCCGGTCGCACTCCCCCATCTTCTCCTCTTTCTGAGAACTCACTGGGCTTTGCAATGAGCTTTTTGTGTTGTGATTAACACCAAGTTTGCGGCGCTCTTTGCTCGTGTAATGGGGATGCAGGATCGCCGCGTCTCTCTGGGAGAAGGAAAGATTGCAGCCTGTTTACCAGCAAGCAGGGTAGAGACGAGACATAATGGAGTAGCCAGATGAGATTTGATCTGAACTGTGTGATTGGTTCTGGTGCTGATCTGCTTATGCAACACCCATAAATCAGGCCAGGAGCAGCAGCAGCAGCAGCTGCCCAGAGATAAAGGGGAAGTGGCAGAAGGACATGGGAATCACATGGCTGCATGTACAGTTTTCACCTGTATTACAGGAAGTTTTTCATTGTTATTTTTAAATCAAAGTAAGACCAGCTATGTTAAGAGAAAGATATACCTAGAAAAAAACCACCTACAAGTAGGCCACCTAGTTGCTTTCATTGAAAACAGAAAAACAGCTATTTATACTGCTACAAAATAATTTAACATGTACATGTTGTTATATTAATATCAAATCTTTACTTTAATTGTGTTCAATAGACGTGATTAGAAATACAGAACAAATACAAAGTTCTGCACTTACTGTACAGGACATTACATCCTTTTTTATTTCTTTTTTTTTGCTCGGCTCATTGTGGAGTGACTCAAGACTGACAAGCTGGTATTAGTTGGTTTATCCTCTCCAGTAACCAGCCTCATGCTGCTCTTAGCCTGCCAAGATCTGACTAAAGTTGCATGACTAAAGTTGCATGACTGCTAAACATGAACTGCTGAAATTCAAAGGTTTGAAATATTTGAGAATGTGGTATACATATGTTTTTTTGTTGTTTTTTTTTCAGACCCTTTAACTGTAGTGTTATGGTAGTTCACATTACACATAAACATAATAGTAAATGTTTGACTATTGGTTCAGTATAGAAATGCCTTATTTTTATTGTATCTATTTTCCATAATATTTATGTTTCGGCTTTTAACTTCTCTGTACAGTATGTTTGTTTATTGCTACGGGTGTTTATTGTATTATTCTAGTTTGTCCCACCTTTTTCCAAATGAAAATATGTATTTAATAAATAGAGTCTGTGCTGACATAAGGTGATCTAAGCAATTAGTGACTGTGGAGCAGATAAATGCCCCCCGGGGACCAGGCAGGGGGCATTTGGAGGGATTGTTTGTTCGGGGTACCACACAGGTTAGGACCGCCCCTGCTGCCAGCTGTCTGTTTTTGAAACAGCCCTAATTAAGTAGAAGGACAATGTGTTTGTTTTTTCCTGCCAACAGAAATATTTCCATACCAAGCTTAAAACCAGTGCAATAACCTTCCTTCAGAAAGCTGAGTGGGAGTATAAATTTTAAATGCAAAGATATTTCCTTCATGTTTGAAGGCCCATTCTGAAACACAGATAAAGTATTTTTGAATTTGACAAAAAATGCCATCTGTAAACTTCATATGCTTTGCATGCTGTTGAATTGCTGCTGACAAAAATCAGCTTTGCTGGTTCAAAAGGCCTAAGCCGTAGCATTTGAAGCTGGAAGCCAGTCAAATCCATCAGTCATAAACACATAAAAACATGTTTCCCTCTGACCCTGAATTGACACTCACTAATCTGCATAATCCATAGCTCCGATGGAGCAATCCTCCTCAGAGCTGCAGCCTGATGCCGTCTTCAAGTCGTACAACATCCCTCCAGATCCGTTTTCTCCTCATTGACTTTAACCACTGGTCGTTTCTCATGGCGCAGAACAGATAACGTTGTTTCACCGCTATGCTTACATTTGGTAATGTAGTATCAGAGGAAGGCTGTGGGAGGGATGTAGTAGTAGATAAAAACATCAAGCATGTTAAGGATACATTGTCTCTGATAAAATAGTTTTTCACAGCCTTTTACTAGTGTTGGACACAAACCTATAAAAGACAATGTAAAAACATTGGCCTTATTTAACTTGTTTGAGTTTTACAAAGAGTTAGATGTTAGAAAATGTGCTTATAATTGATGATGAATTGAAACTGAAAGAGCTGATAATAAGTCAGTCTAAAACAATTTTAATTATATTTTTAAAATTATAGCGTTAACTATAATATATTTTGTTGTATTTGACTCTTAGTTGTATGAAAAGGTTTATTTCTCTATAAAATTGATTATTAGGGTATTACATTCTTGTTTAGAGTGGACGTGTTCATAACAGGAAGTGTCCTCTGTCCTGCAGAGCCCATAGTGAGGAACGGCCGTCCTTCTTCGGCCCACAGCGTCCACTCGTACCTTCACCAGTACACAGGCTCCTTTAAGAAGCCGCCAATGAGACGGCCGCAGAGCGTCATCGGAGGAGGGCTGGGTTTGGTCATGCCTCGCAACGGCAGCCGCCTCGGTGAGCTGTCGCACCGTGCTTTCAGAACTGAAAATATTGCTGGAAATCTCAATTTTCTTCCATATTGAACTTCTGTTGATTTTTACCCCAGTGCATTTAGTTTAAAACATTTAAATATGATTCGGAAAATTGTATATTTTAATAACCCTGAAGAGAAAAAAATCCAGCTGTGTCTAACGAGCGTGAGCGCAGAGTAGCCTCCTGATGTGGGAACGCATGCATGAACAGAGTTCACAAAAACCTCAGCGAAGGTCTGTTTTTCTTTCACATGTTTATTTATAATAATCATAACTAGAAGTAATGGAGGTTCTTCAAGGCAAAGCAAGGGTTCAAGTTCACAATGCATCAGTGCTTTACATAAATATGAAGCCCAGAGGGAATAGAAGTGTGCTTTGTTTCTAAATGTGCTCAGGCAAGAGGAAAATTATATTTGTTGTGCTTTTTTTCCCGTAAGGCTCATCGTTAGTGACATAAATAAAATCTGCCAGACAAATTAAACCTTATTTACTTGTTCTGTGTCCTCTGACATTAACAAACAGGAGGTCTGAAGCTATCCTGCTCCAATGAGCAGGATAGCTTCTCTAAATAAATAGTGTCACCATATTTGTACATAAAGTTGTACATAAAGTTGCACAAGCTTTATGAACAAGGGCCAAAATATGATTTATGTAGAAGCAAAATAAATACCACTTCATGCCATGTATTTGCAAGCTGCTCGATTTTCCAACACCAAACAGGCAAGAACTCTAACTTTATTAGTAATTTGATCAACTTAATTACTTTGCATCTATCAACAAATTAATTTCAATAAATTGTTTAGCTTTAGTTAATGTGATCAGTTTTACAGAAAATAGAACGATAAACCAAATTTATTTGAAATTTAATGTTTTTGGAATAGTAACAAGAAGTCATGAAATGGTCTTTTTGTTAAATAAAAATGACTTGGATATAAACTGAAAACACAAACCACAGTGTGCTGTTTTTGCAGCAACGACATTTTCTTCCTTTAGAGTTTCTGGCCGCTGTTCTTTGCTCGACAAGCGTAGCTTAATTAAAAATTTTTAACTGATGACCCGACTCTGCAAAAAGACAGCTTTTGTCTGATTTTCTGTCAGAGACAAACTTCCTGGTGGAATTAAAACAGTTTCAAATCCAAATCTACCAGAGTATGTCTAGTTGAAGGTGGGTGATGCAAACTAATTTCAATTTTTTATTTCTAATTTATTAAGTGTTCTAATATAGCAACCAATGTACACAGTGTAAATAATGTGCACACTGTGTGTTTACATTAGCTTAAAAGCTGGTAATGTGGTCTTTCATCATGTTAAATGTTGAGAACGTTACTCTGGTGTAAAAACTTTGTATCATGCATGAAACTTAGATATTTAAACATATTAAACTTTCTGTGTATTTAATTTAGATTTAAGGTAAAAAAGACCCTTCAGAGGTATTTAGGAGCCTTGTGTCGGTCCAGAGCCACATGTTGCACATCCCTGCCTTACTGTTTTCCTTCCTATTGTGCAGATATTGTCCATGAGAACATAAACATGGGGTCAGACGGGGAGAGCGATCAGGCGTCGGGGACGTCCTCTGACGAGGTTCAGTCACCTACGGGAGTCTGTCTGAGGAACAAAGGGAACAGACGCATCTCTGCTGAGGTGAGATGAGCTCCTGTCTCACGTTTCAAACTGGTAATGTCCTCACTTTTCCTCTCCGCTCGTCAAACTGTGGACGTCTTGTTGGGTGTGAGTCATCCGTCTGTCTTAGCAAACTCTGACGCGTGAAAACGCTCCGGCGTATCAACTCATCCAGTTCTGCTCCCGTCTGATTAATCTGCCTCTTCTTCATGGCTGAACGTATGTTTTGAAGATGTCAGAGAAATAAAGGGAAGTCTGATCATCTCACTGAAGGCTTTTCAGCAGACAAACTGCATTGCCGCGTAGGCGTGTTCTCAGCGTGAACACATTCTGTCTTCTTCCATTTATTGTTCGTCAGAGCAGAGTTTTAAAACGTGGTTTGAAAGCTTTTACTACAGTATTGTCACAACGTCCCCCTACTCCAAGCCCTTTTTCTCCGTCTCTCTCTCACACATCCTGCCGAGAGCGACCCAAGTTCGGTGTACCTCTTGTGATTACATAATACGAAGAGATGAAGGAATAAATCTCTGAATGTCTCTTTGTTTCCTTCTTAAGATTGCTCTTCCTTATGCAGCAAAAGGTTTTTCTCTCCGAGTTCTCCAAATTCGGAACATTTCTAAACTCCGTAAGATGGTGACTTATGGTGAGCTTGAGATGATTGTTCATGCTTTTGTCTCATCGAGATTGGATTATTGTAACAGTCTGTTCACATGTCTTAACAAGAGGGAGTTTGCGCGACTGCAGGTTGTGCAAAACTCTGC
>CAEFZX010003193.1:0-11123 GCA_903066825.1 Alfaro cultratus
GTTTTTGGGTACATATTGATCACGGTATAAAAAATAGAGACCACAGAAACTTATGTATCAAATATGATACAAATGGCAATATAGGGAATGAAATATCCAACATGTGCTCACATCTCATAACGCAATAAAGGAAAATTACTTTTGTTCTATTTCAAGCAAAAATGTATTGTGGTATTAGTACAATATTTAATATTGTTTCTAGGATTTTATGCGATAGATCAGAGAGGGGATTCTCAGTCCACACATCCTGAAAAGCCCATGTGTCTAAACTTAAGAACTTAAAATCAGGGTTGCTGTCTTAAATTTTGTGGCAGCAGGACATTTTGGTCTCATGTAATCTATGTCAGTTTTTTTCTTCATGGACTTTTATGTCAGGAATAAATTGGAGTCACGGCAGACATCTTTGCATTCTGTGATTGGAAGCAGTTGCAGCTAACAGTAACTACCTGCTGACATACCCTTGCTAGCTAGCTAGCTGTCTGCTATGATGACACATTGGGAAAAAAGATTAAAAGTAACAGTATTATTATTGTCCTGAAAAACCTCAAAATAGTGACTTGTAATTGAACTCAAGGCCTTTTATATTTGACATCTTTGAAATCCAGCGTTATTGATTAAACTGTTCATCATCTAATTGGGAAGCAGAGTCCAGCTGTGTGTAATTTAAGCTCAGTATAAATTCAGCTGTTTTGTGAAGGCCTGAGAGGTTTCTTAGAAAACATCAGCAGACAACCTCTGATCTATAATTGTACATTTTAAGAAATGCTTATAGCAGATTTCTTTGTTTATTGAGGAACATAATATTTAGGTTTATAATGTGGTAATAAGCTTTTAATGTGATTAAATCACAATCACAAACATATTCACTTTAACTAAATGGTATTGGCCATGGTACAATAAGTTAATAGCCATTTTGTACTTATACTTACATGGCATATAAGAAAAAAATAATAATAATAATTTTGGAACTTGTTAAATAGTTTTCAGTTAAATGCAATACAGACAATAATACCCACTGACACGGCCTTGAGGTAAAAGCATATGTTTGTTCTCCTGTATGAGTCATTTACAAAGATGTTTTGATGAATAACCTTCGCAAGCACGCAAAAATCTATATTGGATGCAGGTATATGGATTAATGTGGGAGGGCTTTTTACCCGCTTCACAATGAACAGCATTTACAGTTGCGGGTGTCTGCTCAGCTCATTAAAACATGTCTGATGCTCGGTCAAGGAACACAGAAGGGAGGGGCAGGAAACGAATCCACCAGCAGCTCATGGGCGGAGAGGTGCGCGCGCGGCCACGTGCGTGCGCGCGGCTTTATTACGTCTGAATTTTTTTATGCGGCGCACTTTTCTAAATTTTTCCGTACGCCAAGTTTGTGGGAAATAGAGCGCAGCTGATGGTCTGCCAGTTGCTTCCATAAATACAAATGTAAATTAGCATAAATACCCGGAAGTCGGCCACCACGTGGGGTAATAACCATGGCAACATCCTTGTTTGCAGCAGTATAAGTATTTATAATAATAATAGTTATTATTATTATATATTTTATTTAAAATATGCTTTCAGGAAACAAAAGATAACCACAAAAATAAAAATAATACATTTAAAAGAAAGAAAAAGTCCAAATAATAATAAACAGATTGTTCAAATGACAGTAGAGCTTTCAGCTGGGATTCAAAGACAGGCAGCGTGTCAGAGAGTCTTTGAGTGGGAATGTGGATGTTTATTGTAAATAGTGGAATCATGTGCATGAGTTGTACATTTACAAAGATGTTTTGTAAATGTATAGATCTTCATAGAATACAGATGATTTCTGTTCATAAAGGCTCATTCACAAAGCGGGCGGCTCGACTGAAGGATGACTGCAGCTGGACCGGTACCGGTACCGGGCGGCTCCTTCTTTAAGTTCTGCTCAGAGAACCAGGATGATCAGTCTGAATTAATCTAAACACTAATAAACCATCATCAACATTTCCCAGCAGATCAATATGATCTCTGATCTGAATCCTTCCATTGGCGATGTTCTCCATCAGAGCCAAAGCTCCTCAGGTAGCGGCTCACCTTTATGCAGCTATAGATATAGGCTACGTGTGATTATACACACCCTGATCACCTTAAAAATAATCAAACCTGTTTGGAGTTAATCTGCTGATCCAATCCTGTTTTCTTCTTTCAGTCAGAATGAAATGACCCCATAGATGCATTTCATGCGCTCCGGCGCACAGACCGATGCCTTACATCTTTATGAGACAAAACTGAGGAAAAGTACTATTTACATTAGAATGAGGTTTTCACATACTTTTATTTTTGTTTTCTTTATTTTGTGTGTGCGTGTGTGTGTGTGTGTGTGTGTGTGTGTGTGTGTGTGTGTGTGTGTGTGTGTGTGTGTGTGTGTGTGTGTGTGTGTGTTAGATTATTGTCTGAGGATAAATGCGGTTGAGTTTCATTGTTTAAGTTTAAACGCTAAAATATTAAAACCATGAAAAAAAATATGGGGTTTGATGCGTCTTAGTCTAAATAACTGAATGTAGTCAGATTTCAGTGGATTTAGGTGAGTTTTGATGTTTTGAAGTTTGATATTGTCCACAGAAAAAAATTGCCGCACATTTTCACGCTAGCGAAAAGTGTGCGTATATTTACGCAAACTTTGACGCAAAGTTAATTTTTATACATGCTGACTTGTGGGAAAATATGGCGCCGCACATTTTTTGTGCGCACACACGCTTTATGCGAGGCCCCTGTTGTTTTTAAGTTCTGGATAAATAAGTTGTCATTGACAAAAGAACATAAAGATCCTGCTCACTCTCACAAAAAACATCTTGATCACCAAGATTTTTGGGAATTATTCTCCTGACTAATGAGTCAAAGGAAGAACATTTTGGAGGAAGTATGTCATATTTGGCATAAAATCAGGACAGCATATCAGAAAGAGATATGCTGTGATACCTACAGTCCAGCATTTCAGTTGTATAATTTGTGAATAATTTCCTTCTGTAGGACCTAGATAATTTATATTTGCTATAATCATGCACTTGATATCTAGAAGGAAAATGTCCAGCTATCAGTTTATATATGTAGTCTTTTGGTTCTAGATCAGAACAATGACTCAAAGCACAAGGTTTTGAAGTGGCCTAGTGAAAGTCCTGACAAAAATCTGATAAAAATGCTGTGACTTGCTGTAAAGTTCTACCATGCAGCTAAATTAACACAAATCTGCAAAGAGGAGTGAGCCAAAATTCCTCCACAGTGAAGTGAAAGACTAATTTCCAGTTAACACTTCTGCTTGATGGGTGGTGTTGTTGCCAAGAGTGTCACAAACAGTTATTTGCTTTAGTGAGCAATTTTTTTTCATAATAAGCCACGCTGGTCAAGATAGTGTTTTTCCCTTAATCTTAATTATTTTTGTCTGGTTTAAAAATTTGTTTAATGAGCTGAAACATTTAAAAGTAATAAAAAGACAAAACAGTGTGTGTGTATTTATTGGGTGGGAGGGATTACTTTGAATGCTTTTTCACAAAACACACTCTGGACTGTGTTCAGCTAATATACGTTCAGACAAAATAAAAATAAAAAATAGAACATAAATTTAAATTCCACTTCACCTTCCATAAGATGGTAAATAATAAAGCAAGTCTGAGCAATTGTGAAGAAAAGAAATGGATTTATTGCAATACATTTGTTCTGAAAATGTCTTTCTGTTTATTTGTTTTTATCACAAGCTTTACTTGAGCGGTTGCTAAAAGCATTTCTGTGAGGCTATGTTCCACTTTATTTTACTGTGTTCTTATGATCATAAATATTTATACTTTTCTTTGATGTCCTTCTGGCATTCATTCATGCTAGCATGCGCACATACATACAAACATAGGATTTACTGCAGGCGTCTCTGCGTCACTCTGCTCTGCTTATCCAGCTGTGGTAAGAAAACCTGATCAACCTGATCAGCATAGATCTTCTGAACACCGGCGGAGCGATTCCTGATCGACCTGATTTAGACCAAAAATATCAGAGTGACAGAAACTGACGACAGACTTTCAAGCCAAAGCCGACAGTTCCCAGATGTTTGCTGAATAGCCGACACGTGAACACAATGTGTCACTGGAACCTTTCATCAACATGGACCAGGTCCCCCTCACGTTTGATCATTTCTAATTAAATGCAACTTATACTCTGGAGCGACTTATGTTATGTTAGACCTATGTGACTTGTACCCTGGAGCAGTACCATAGGGTGAATATTATAGTACTGCTTAATAGAATTTAAAAACTAATTACGCAAATTATTGTTTGAGAGCAGAAGCATTTTGAAAAGAAGAGTGAAATGGCATCCTCATAAAAGTGTCTACTTATCTCTAATTGTGGTTGGAAAGATGTTTGAGATTATCATACAGGCAAACAAGGAGTGACTTTATAACAGCTTTAGATTAGTCTTTGCCTCCAGCAGAGGAGTTCAAATACTTTGGTCTTGTTCACCACTGACAGGCGTATGAAGCGGGCGATGGGTCAACTGGGCATTGAGCCAGAAAGGAAAGTCCCTGATTTACATGTTTGTTCTTTGTTAAGATCCCAATGCAAGTATACCCAGAACTCATTGGAAAGACTTTTGACCTAGGAATACTTTGTTCCTCTGTGACCAAATCTTGGATAAGTGGAATATGGATAAATATATTCTTATGTTAAATATGGATTGAATACATGGTAAAGTAGCTGTAAAATAACCAGGTTGAATTCTAGCCGTTTTGATGGCTTCATTTCACCCTTTGATTATCTGAATTATATTTTACAGAGCTGCTGCCATTAGTTCCTAAGCTTTGCCATAAACTGCCAACTTGCCCTTGGCATTCAGAGTTGCCTTTCCTTTCTTTAACAGAGACTTGAGCAGGAAGCTCAGCTATTAGTCTCACGTTATTGCCATCCATTAAGTGAAAACATCAAACTCTTCCTTATAGAAATGCAACAGATGTTGAATTATGGAACAAAGTATCTTATTGCATGCTGTTCTTTGTCAAATTCAAGTGGATGGAAATAACCATTTTGTTTTGTTTTCTTGATTTCACATTACAAACTGATAAGAAAATAGGTTTTCCACTTGGCAAACTCGTTGAGCCAACGTATCAACATTGCTGTCAGAAATTTGCTAACAAAATTTCTGGCTAATCACGGTGTGCAGTATGACACAACTGGAGCTTTGCTTTGTATATTTGAGGTGTTCTGAAAGTGATCAATCTTCATGTTGCAAACCTTACACATGTTGAAGATCACGTCAAGTTCAGTCTTCTCTCTGTCAGAACATCCCACGTATTTACAAAACAAAGGCCGACAGAAAATTTGTTTTATTTTTTTTGGTTTTAAATCAAATTTGAGACATTTTAAGTTGATTCTGAATTGTAGAAAAATAAAACCTGATTCTTACGCAAATCAATTTTTTGGGCACTTGGAATGGGAAGGTATGAAGGTAGGAAACGGATGAATGGGTGTCAAAAATTCCAATAATATGATAAAAATAACTATTTTGGAGTCTTTTAAGCAAATTCTTTTCTTTCTCCTGCAAAGTTGCTATGGCATCCATGTGTGCCGATGTTTTGATGTGAGGTCTGAAGTGGTAACAAGTTAGAAAAATCACGAGCTCCAAATATAGTCATACATACATCCGCCTACTTCCATGCAGAAAGACACTGTGTAAATGTGTCATGCTCGGTGTGGGAGAAAAATACTTGCACAAACTCTATTCTTATTCATGCTATCCTTATAGGATTTAAACAAAAGCAGGTATTTTAGCTTGTAAGAAAGAGATTTTTTTTTTCATTTGTTAAATGATTGTAGATCCATTTTGATACTTTTACAGCATTGATAAGTATGTGAAAGTCCACCACTAATTCTTTATGATGTGTAGCCATGACTTATGATAAAATAAAAAAGTCAGACAAACAGAAGATGATTTTTCTGACAAAGTGGGAAGGTTGTCAGTGGGCAGCGTTTGGCAGCAGAACTCATAACAGCGACTAACCGTGGACTTGCTGTAATGCTGCCTCCATTCTCTACTGTAACAAAGTGTCATATTAGCCATTTTACAGAAAAGATGATGCGACATGTTGACCGGGAATGAATATAATGGCCTCTTTTAATGACCTGCTTACAGGATAAGGAACAGGAACTGACGTTGCTTATGGACTTGAATCTAAACATCAAGATTGAGTTTCAGAATAGAACCGTTCTTTAGAGTATTTTCAGTGAGACACTAATTTTGTTTTATATGTTGTGCTGCCTTGGTGATTTTTGTAAGCATCCCTGGCACTGTAATATCTGCTATAATGAGTAGCCATGGCAACAGGACAAGATTTTTACATGAAAGAATGGATGATTAAGCTTTCCAAGGCTGGAGTTAAAGAGGAGACGTCACAGATGTGGGACGTGGAGAAGAAAGTTTAAAGTAATCCTCACATCGAACATAAAATCCCCTGGGAGTGTTGATGAGAACATAACATAAATATTATGAATTCTGATATTTGTATTTTCATCAAGACATAGCTGCAGACATTGGCAGTATTATTTTTGTTTTTTAAGATTAGATAGAAAAACTAGCACCATAAATAAACGATGAGATTCTTCAGATTAACAAAACAAGTTAATCTGACGAATTCATTCATTCATTTGTAGGAATTCATTCGTCTTTATCTATGGAGAGAGTTCAGCGGTTCTGCTGTGACAGAGCATGCTACGCCTTCAGCTTCTGTTGACACTGAGTGTGTGTTGCCAGGCTGCAAACACAGCCCACAAACAGACTCCTGACGATTACCCAAGATTTCAACAGCTTCTTTGATTTTTTCACATTTCAACTCCTTGTCAAAAGAATATCCCAGAAAATAAAAATCAAACACAGGTGCCTTTTACAGATTTCTTCAGTTTTTCTCACACATAAATGTTTCAGATTATCATATAAGATTCAGTATAAGTAAATAAAACATCAAAATGTAATTACTGATTATTCCAAAAAGTCAGTGATTTAAGTTAAGAGAAGAAATTGTCCAAACCAAGCTGACCTTAAGATACCCGTCCCTCATGTTAACCACATGTTTGGTTGAATTCCAATAGCTACAAACAAATCTGATGTAGAAGAAATGATTAATATTATTCCAACCTATTTGTCAACATGAAGCAGCTAAACAGATCTCAAGTTTAGTCTACTTTCTTACACACACAAATCATTTATTTGTTAAATCTAATTTCATTAAAATTGCAGAACATTGTGAAAAACATCAAACTGAACTATTTATGTATAAAATCTGTTATAATCTGTTACCTAAACATCTTCAGGAAATGAGAGGGATGATGGGTACAACTGAGGGGATCACTGAATGTTAAGATATGTAGCATCCAAACAACTACGAAAAGGTTTTCTATCACTGTAACTGGAGTCAAACAATGGAAAGAACTAAATATGGAGCTAAACACATGTCCACATCTCAACCAGTATAAAAATAAATACAAAACTATGACAACTCACATTGTACAGGGAATTAACCCAAACGAGTCCTTTCCTTCCTTTCATCTGTGTTTCTATAACCATTATTAGCAGACTGTAGTCATTTTACTAGTGGACGGACAACAGTGTGTCTGAATGAGAGGGTAATGTTTCTCAGAGGGTGGTCAGCATTACGTGAGCTGTCTCTGGACTGCAAATTATAAACTCCATGGATGTATTGTTGTTTCTGTTATCCGGTCCTATTCCGTCCGGGACTGCTGGTTGACTCATTTGGACTGTGGCCCTGGTTATATTACAAGACATGTGGTAAAACTAATGTAAAACCTTCAGAGAGAACAGCAATGTTGCCCAAGATAAATGACATAAATGTATAAAAACGAAACAAAGGATTCACCGTGAGGTGAAACAACGGGAGTCCAGTAAACGGGAAGATAAAACCTGAAGGTAGAAATCACACAACACCCTCAGCTGCAAAGTTGACTTAGTGCCACAAAAAAATGATCAGTAAAAATGTTGAGCATGTAGCACACCAAGCTATCTGCTCACCCAACTGGTGATTTCTGGTGCTTGTCTCTTTTTGCACATTATTAACCTACAGTATATGCTTTCCATACCACTGTCCTCCCAGCAGAAAATCTGTTACCTTCCCTTTAAACAGATACGCTCTTCCTTCAGTGCTCATCCTCTCTAGTCAGCTGGAGCGCCTGCAGCATGGAACGGAGCGCAGCCACTAACAGGGAAAGGCTGAGCTTTGGATATGCAGACGTGGACTAATCCTCACGGAGACGATTAAAAATAATCGGAGGCACACAAGACGAGGAGCTCTTTAGAACAAAGCAAAACAACAACCAACAAGCTGGCAGGCGTCCTGGCACATATGAAGAAAGTCAAAGTGTTGGATTGGGATAATATAATCTAACAAAAACAACTACGAAGCTGAGGATAAGAACATAATCTTTATGGAGTTTTGAGACTTTATAATTAGAGTTCACAGTTAGTGAAAACTGTAGTGAGAAACAAAAATATCAACTATTGCACACTCTGAAGATTTTACAAAAAATGACACAAACAACAGAAGAATGCCTTGAAAAACCACAGTTGAACCAAGTCTACTGGACTGTCAGGAGTGAAAACACCTTTAATCTTAGTGTTAAAGAAGCTGGTGTGTGACGGCCTTCTAAAGATTGCAACAACACTAAGCGTGAGCTAGAGTGGAATAGTTCAGCTCTAAGCATATTTAAAATGGTCTAGTAAAAGTCCAGACTTAAATCAAAAAGAAAATCTGAGGGAGGATTTGAAATATCTTAGTTTTTAAATTTCCAAAGGTGTTTGGAGGCACAGCTGAGGTGGAAGAATGTTCTCTGACCGCACCATGCCCACAGGAACGGTGATCCTACAGAGAATTGACTCACACAAACTTGATGCAAATGAACACAATACTTGTTATATTTGTAACTGTTAAAAATTTAAAAGAAAATTATTTCACTTCTCATTTTTGTGAGCTAAAAATGAGCTAAATCCCAATGGAGTCCATTGCAGATTGTGGTTGTAATGTGCCAAAGCATAGAAAAGCTTCTTTCGGGGCGTTGTGCATGCAGCTCACATGGAACGACATGTTCCTGTAAACATAAATATTCAACACTTCTTTGGTGTTCGACACTGATACTGATGCTGAAGAGCAATTACTCTCAATCCCCAGTCCACCCGCCACATTTGACCCCTCATTGACAGTTCGCCTGCCTGCAAGCCGTTCGGCTAATTCTCCAGTTCACTTCTCCTATTAACATATAAGTGCGTTCAGTGTTATCTCTCCACTGGTGCAGAAACAGAAAATTAAAAAGCCTGTACAGAAAAAAAACAGCTAATAGAAAAGTCTTTCAGTTTCAGTTTATACTGAGCTGCGTTAAACTATACCATTTCTTTTATTTCTATTTAAGGGAAATGTCTTTGCAAGTTCTAAAGGTTATGATTTAATGTGCTTTAAAAGTATTTAGCTTCTGCCCAGTGAATCTTTCTCACTGTGATAATTGGCAGCCGCCCACTGCTGACATTGATCAGCTGCCAGATCATTTTTTGAATAAAATATTATGTGGTGAGCGCCATGCGAGAACTCGTTACTGCTGTTAGTGCCGCTTGGCTTTTTCAAAGGGAGATTCACACGGATGTTGGGAATAATTTGTCCAAACCTCAATTTTACTTTGTAATCTGTATTTTAAAAAAATGCTCTGAGGTAATTTTAGTCCAATGCTTTCAAAAACCTAAATACAACTCTAGGATTAAAAATAAAACATATTCTATCTTAAAAAAAATTTCTTAAACCCTTGAATCAAATGACCCGCTTTTGAGGAGATCCCAAATAAAAGAATAAAAAAAGGTATCTAGTTAAATTGTTCTGTTAATATACATTCACATCCCTGGGCAATACTACATTCTTATGAAAAAATGCATAGTTTCTTTAAAAAACAGCAATTGTGTTGACAGTATACACATGGCTGTTGGCTTTTTATCATTTTTAACTCCAGTAGTAAAAATGGCTGATAAAGCATAGTGGTGGTTTGGATCAGCATCTGGCTAACGTGTAAAAGGTAATAGATGTGTTTTGTGCCATAATGGGTCACATAAATACATTTTAAGTCACTCAGGCTGGGCTCCAGTTGCTTGGTAATGGTGCAGAGCTTGTCAATTGTAATTTAACAATCGGTAAGTTTTTGAAAGGAGTCCTTCTCTACTCATCAAAACACACAAGCTTCTTTCCAAAAAGCATCTGAGATCCAAGACTTTGAGATCCAAATGAAAGCACAAATGAGCAAAACGTGAATTTTGCAAAATATGTCCTGTTTAACCTTTACCATGGTCCAGTGTAATTCTCTCATATATATTTATATCTCTTTCATGAAATAACAACAGATCTAAATAATTATCGCCATTTAAGTAGACACTTTCCTTCAATCATGTATCATGAAGGCTCAGGATGGCTCCTCCTGGATGGAGTGTACCGGGTCAGCGAGTCTCCATGATGTACCGGTCTCTGTTTATTGAATACTAATGGACGTACACAGATTGTCTTGGATAGTTTGAATATCGAACAAAAGCTTCTGACCCGAGCAGCAGTATCGTGATCCAGAATGACAATACACACTCAACAGTGGCCATTAAAATTGGCCAAGGTCAGAAGTTTACATGCACTCAGTATGGACATGAATGCTTGACATTTATAGATTTTTCTGTAGGGTTTGAATGGCTCTTCGTGTATGAGAGCATCATTTTACCATTCATGGTTCATTTTCTCAACTTCATACCGAGTCATAAAAATTAATCGAAACTTAGATATACATAGATATTCTGTTAGATATCTCTGAGCGAATAGCAAAGAAATCTGAAATTAGTTAGTTTAACAAATCTATAGCATTTATTTACTGTTATTCCCTTTTTTTTATTTCAATATTCTACCTTATGGAGCCCCTTAGGGCACAGGGGAAATCTTTTTCTTTTGCGTTTCGTTGTAATATGTTAACTGCAATATTTGCTGGTCTATTTTGTATACACTCACAAATGTCCATTTAAAATTTCAAATATATACACATTTAAAGATCCTCAGTGAAAACGTGTTTATTATTAACTCTTTGGTGCAAAAA
>CAEFZX010003196.1:0-21510 GCA_903066825.1 Alfaro cultratus
ACCGCACCGTCACAGTACCTACTGCCATCTAGTGATAAGGAAATTACATGATTACGCCGCTAGTCACTACTACAACAGACACTCGAAAATGGCATATTATTTGCAGATGATTAATTTGTTTTCAAAAAATCTTTTTAGACCAATTAGGTGAAATTGGATAATTTCCACGGCACGCCTGACCATCTCCCACGGCACAGTAGTGTGCCGCGGCACAATGGTTGAAAAACACTGCTCTAGAGTACTCTTGTACAAGATTACTTATCAGTTTGACTGTCTTATTTGTATTCGATGAAACAAGGACTTGTCTTATTGAGGCATTGGCGTGTTCACTGACACAGATATTTAATTTTGAGAAATGAGCTAAGGATTTTGAGAAAGACATTGGTTTTTGCAGGTAATCCATGGTGTTCTGTTTGTACAAACTATTTTGAGAAATGTGTTTACTGTTTTGCAAATGTTGAGAATGATTCGAGAAATGCACCAAAGCGACTGAGAAAATCTGTAAAATATCTTTATTGATCTTGCAACAGCACTGTCATCCTAAGCAACAGTCTATTCTGCATGCACTAACAACCTATGAAACTGCTTTTTCGTCATTTGGATGATCATGACGCTGACTTTGTGGGCATCTTCTGCATGCCAGTTGTTTGGATTCCTGAACATCACTCTTTGTTTTGTCTTTTCCAGTGATACTAATCTTTCATACCAGCAGCAAATAAACTTTGCATGACAGAAGTTCAAGTTCCAACACCGCTCATGCATCTTTCTCCAGATCGTATCTCAAGGTGTTGTCTCTGTCTCAGAGCTTGTTTTTCTGAATATTTTTACTCAAGTCTTTCTTTGTTATTTGCCAACATTTAAATTGCTTCAGATTTGTCCATTTTGGAAGCATGTGTCTTCATCCCCTTCCAGGGTGGGGAGACACCTTTGGCCGGTGAACCAAGACGTTTGGAGAAGGAGTGTTCCCGACTGGAGCGGGATGTGGAAGAAGGTTCCCGCAGGCTGGCCATGGCCCACAACGAGATCCGGCATTTGAAAGATGAACTGGAGTCTGCTCACTTTACCCAGAAAACATATGGTAAAACATATTAGTCAGTCACTTACAGAGTAGTAAAAATGGTCTTTTATAGATTACTTGTGTGTGTTTTTTGTAACACCCAATAGATAGTTAGTTAGTTAGTTAGTTAGTCTCTGGATCTTTTGTGACTTCCTGGATGAGTTGTTGATGCACTCAGAGTATTTTTGGTAAGCTGTATAAGTGGCTTTGTTACCCTTCCCAGGCAACAACTTTTTTACTAGAATTTCTTTAGATTGTTTTTCGGTATTTTAGATGACATTAAGTGTCCCAAAATCAGTGTTAATCCATGATTTAACTGGGAAGAAATTACGTTTTCACAAAAGCCCAGGTTGGTTTGAGTAGCTTTGTTTCCTGAAAACTACCATTTTGTATTTAATTAGATTATTGTCTGAAATAAAACTTTCATGTTCTGAAAATCTGTGGAAAAAAAGAACAGAGGAAATCTTAAGATTTCTCATAGCTGATCCCAAGACGATGAATTGAAACAGATTGTTTTCACGGCTCTTTTTGCCAGCCACTTTTTTTAAGAAGAACCCTGTAAATGTAATATTTCTGCTTTCTGTATTTCAGAGCCTGAGCTGCAGTCAGCACAGGAGGAGGTGAAGCAGCTCAGGAAGGAAGTAGGAAAACTAAAAGAATATGGTAAGCCATTATTCCCGGTTGTGTTTTAATTACTTAACAGTGTTATTTGCGCAAAGTTAAACATGAACTAAAAAAAAAACAGCACACTGAAACATGTACAAAAACTGACCAGCTTAATAACATCAGTGATCTGAAGGAAGCATAATTTGTTGACTTTAATTGTGATAAAACCAACAGTAGCAGATGACTTGACTCCCCAAATCATTACCAACGGTGGAATTTCTTAACTTAAAAATTTCCCCATTACTCTTGAATGGCCTTTGCTGTACGATTACTTCATTCATAAATATCAGAACATAAGATGACAAAAATTAAGAGGAATGAACTGAGTACAGCAAAACATATATGGATATAAACAAACCACAGGGAATTTATCAAAAATACAAACAGAAAACTAAAACCCAAACTACCCAGGATCTTGACAAAATCAACAGACATAATGGCTTAAAAGTCTAAACTAAATCCTATATGTCTCAGATTTTTAGTAACGTAACTGAGAAAAATGTACTTTTATGTTTTTCTAGTGTATTGATATGAAGCTGTATTATATTTAAATGGTTATCTGAATATATGGGATATTATGAAAACCAACTACTGCTTCACTAAAAATAAAACAACATAATTTGTGAATATTTATTACTAATATGAGTCAATAACTTAAAATTCCTTATTTTATATAAAGAAATGGTTGAGCTGCGGAAGGCCAAAGAGCTTAATGACCGTCTGGACCTTGAGATCAGAGCCTTGAGAAACAGAGTCCGCTCCCTGGATGCAGAGAAAAAGTCTCTGGAGAAGACGGTAAGAAACTTTCTGACACAAAATAGTTTTCATGAAGGGCAGATATGAACCACCCAAACCAAATTGGTGTCCCGTATGTTGGAGATTATAGCTGGAAGATATTAAAGAAACACAAATTAAGTCACAAACAACTTTTATAAATTCAGCTGAAACCGATAAACTCTGATTTTTCCTGACTCTTTTCTTTCTTTATTATATCAATCATGACCCTCGTCCTCTGTGAACTACTTCATCATCTCAGTCAAAATACCAAAGTTTACAACCAAGCAGCATTGCAGTGATGATTGCTGGACTCAATTTAGAGCTGAAGCTACCAAAATATAATTTCTTAATTAAAAGTGTATTTAAAAGTGTATTTTGAACATAATTTCTGAAGTTATTGTTTTACAAAGATTGAGATACTGTCTGACTGGGAAACTCTATGCTTTATTAAAAAAAGGTGGGATATGAATATTTTAAATTTAAAAGACCAGTAATGTGAATCGAATGATGAATATCTTTCAATTTATATATAAATTAGTCACTTTTCTCAAATAATTGCTGTAATTCCTCCTGTTTTTTGTTTTCTGTATCTGTGCTGTATAAACTTTGTCCTGTTGTTCTTTTTTTTTCTGTATAAATTTTCAAAATATCTAATAACATAATATTTAAAAAGAAAAAAGAAAGTGTATTTGGTAGGATTGTGTGAAGCAGGAATTTAGAACTGACTTTGGTCTAACAGCTAAATCAAACGGCACATTTGAATGTTTTTATTTAAAAAATACTGCAAGTTGTTATTAGTTGAAAAAGTGCAAATGAGTTGCACCTGAGCGGTACTGAATCTGTTTGTTTTAGATGGCGTGCCAGCAGGAGGACGTTGAGAGGTTTGGATTAGCCCTGCAGGGGCAGCAGCGGTTATTAACGATAGAGATACAAACTGACCACGACAGAGAAGAAGACAAAGTAAGTCTCTTCATTTGAACTGGTAAATCAGAACATGATCCAGTACATCCAGAGCCTTTCATTAGCTAGATTGTGATCCTGGCTGATTCAGATGTGCATTATTGAGACTTTAACGTAGTTTTGATTCGTCTGAGCTGCGTTTTTCTGGAGATGTTTCAGCTACAAACTCTTTGGAAGCTTCATTATGCAATATAAGAGAATAAATTATGTTGAGTTAAGACCATTAACCTGGTTTATGGTTTTAACCCATAAACCAGGATAAAAGTTGTTGGTTTGGGCTAACAGGAGAGTAACAGAAAAAGAGGGACTATAGGATTGGTCTGTTAATGTATTAAAAAAAAAACCCAATCAAACAAAAACATTAATTTAAGTACTTAATGTATGGGTGTTGTGTGGGAGACAGGAACTGCAATTTCCCTGAGGGAAAGTCCCAAAGATTAATAAAGTTTCTATCTATCGATCTACTTTGAAAGCCGTTCAAGATCCACATGTTGATTTCCTCTTTATAGAGACAGAAAGAGGTAGTGTGAGGACAAGCTCACAGTGTCTAAAAACATTTTATTTTATGGTAAAATATATAGTAGATATCCAAAGTAACTGTTTTCATTTCTTAGCTGACCACCAGCAGGAGTTAGGTTCAGCTGTTATGCAAAACATTTCGGGCCCGTGACTTTGTAAGAGCAGTTTGTGAATGTGAACTTTTATGTGATGTTGTCATCTTAAAGACTAACTACAAGGTGATAAGACTGAATGCATCTTGAATAAGAAAATATTGGCATGATTTCAAATTACTTGGTAACAAACAACAACAAAAAACATTAATTTGAGTACTTGATGGATCGGTTGAGGTGTGTTCTTTTGAAACAATCTGTTGCATCTCCTTGGAAACCACCTGTGCTGTTATTGACATGGTTCAAAATATTCACCTAACGAACTGAAAGAGATTTGCTGTGGTTTTTCCTGCAGATGGAAGGAGTTGAACTGACAACAGACGATAAATCACACATAATTTTGCAAGAATACTTACCTGCACAGACACAACAAGCAATGGAGAAAAAGGAGGGAGGTGTAAGTAGACACAGCTACTAGTGAAAGACGGACATTTGAATCTGCTTCTTCATACAGAAAAATATTTGCCGTTTGTGAAATTGTCTTTATTTTAAGTAACAGTGAAAGTTTCAGTGCTTGATGTTTTTATCTGTCTACCTTCCTGAATTGATTTGAAAACTTTGTTTCTTTTTACAAATTCAAAACCATTGAAATGTTTAACTTCCATGCAAACTACCAGGTATTATTTTGCCGCTGCTGATCTGTGTGATGTTGTTGTCGTAGGTTGAATCTCTGCAGGAGGTAGTGAAGCAGTTGGAGTTGGCCGTAAGAAACCTTCAGGGTTCTTACATGCTTCCGATAGGCCAAGCTAGTGATTTAACGAATGTATGTCCAGGCAGAAACACCATTAGTTTTAAGGCTTATTTCTGTCTTTCAGCTTGTACTATTCATTGGAAAAAGTCTTTTCCTCTTGCAGATATCTTCTATTTTTACTTTTTGTCTGATGTTTTATAGCATCAAGCAAAATCTGATATCAAAAAAACGATGATTAAACAATCTTCTAACTGGTATTAGCACTTCTAGCATCAATAACTGCTAATCAGGATTTGAAGAATGCATTAGAATTGTTTTAATTCGACCACATTGGAGTGTTTTCACCCAAAATTGGCCTGTTGATTTATTGACCATCAACAACAGGCTCAGCCAATCAAAAACTGAGTTTTATTTTTTTTACTGTCTTAATTAATAACAATGCTTGGTTGAAGCCAAAAGATGCACCTCATGGGAATGGGAAAAAGTACTAACATCAAATCTAATGGTGCACACAAACTCCAACCATCTTAGCAAAGATTTTAGTTTTTCCCAAAATGCAGCTGTGATTTATTTATACAAACTTTTAACAGAATAGCACTATCCTATGTTCAGAAAACATATTTATTTAAATAATAACCACAATGGTTGACGTTATTAAAAATATTATAACTTACTTTGTCATTTTATTTTAGTGTTGCAAAGCAATGCCATAAATCAACGCTTATTGTTAATTGACAAGATGGGCAGTTATTATTTTTGTTTGGTTTAAATATCATTTTTCCCTCTATAAATTTAATCTAAAGAAAGACAAAAAAGAATAAATCTGGAAGGGGAAAATACTTTTTTGCAGCTCTTTGTGTTGCTCTGCTGCCGTCTTTATTTATTATAGACACTATAAATATTTTTGAGTGGAAGTCCAAAGCTGTTGTTACATGACAATTTTTTTTATTTTTTTTCAGTTCATGACAACAGACGAAACTCCGGTCGATGAAACCTGCAAGGATGAGCAAGATGACCTCAGTTTTCAAACAAGCTGCCTCATGGAGAAGCAGCCAGAAGTGAGTGACCAGGCACATTCAAAACAAGCAAATATAATGTGGTATGTATTTAAATATAGCTTCTTGTTCTTGCAGGACGAGTGTCTTCAGCTTTTACAGAATTACCAAAGCAACATAAGCGACTTTTTAACTGTTAGAGACATCTGCTCACACCTGGAACAATCCAGCAGGACAGAAGAGTTTCCCTCACAGGACAGCTCCACACTCCAGGTAACGGCCTGATCAGTTTTTAGTCCGTTTTGTTATTCATGACATGCAATACAGACAGTTTCTCTTTCTGTTTTTGTTTTTGTTTATGTTCTGCATTGAAGGAGAGTTCTGAATGTCCTGAAGGGAGGCAGGCTCCGATGTTTGATGAGGAAGAGCGTGAGACTTATAAGGAGCAGATCTGTAAAGCCCTTAACTGTATTGATGAGGAGCGAAGGTAACACACCTTTATTAGTGTTTTGTTTATAAATATAACCTGCTTTTTTCAGGAAGTTGCTTTTAATTATGCCACAAAAAAACTGAAATGTATAATCAGCTTCTTTGACTCAATTACTGTCCAACCTACTGTTAAAATGTAAACAAATATTTTGGACTGGAGTTACTGCATCAGTGAAGCCACATGGGCTTGAAAGTCCTTTTTGCGTGAAATTCATTTTAAATTAACTTCTCAGCCATTTTTAAAAGTTTGCATGATTAGAACGCATCTGTTTTTACATCACACCTGTTTGTTGTGTCCATCGACTGTGTCCAGTAAATACCACAATATGAAGGCGAGATTATTGGAAAAATTGTCCCGAGCCAAACAGAAACTGGATGAAGAAACCATGTGGCGGGACAAGAAGATAAACAATTTGGAGAGGGAGTTGTCCTTGTGCTACCACTCATTGAAAAAGGTGAGTCTGCAGATCTGTTGCTGTTTATGAAACATGCATTAATGAAGGATTCGTGGCTAATTATGTGATACAGGGATGTCCAAACTTTTTATAACGCAAGCCAAAACCGTCAAGTCAAAAACACCCACAGGCCCCAAAAAATTATATTTTTAATAAAAACTCATACTGTGAATTTTTTACCTATTCAATAATGTAAAGGTTGAATTGAACAAATAAATTAGATGTGTTTTTTGTTAGAAAGTGATGCGTAAACTATTGTAGCGGTAAAACTCTTAGGAGGTTTGCCCTACTGGAAGAAATATTTATCAGGCACCCAATGAAAGAAATAATAAAAAAGTGAATCAGTCAGCAATTCAAACTCTGTCTTTGGAACTGGATGGATCTTGTCCTTGCAAAGCTTACAAATAATGTGGTTATTTAAAGATTTTAAGATGATTTCAATTTGTCTGTAATAATTAAATATAAAGTTTCCATCTGCATCAGCCACCTTTGACGACGGGCTAATTCTGTGTTGCTCTTGAATGTCAGCCAGCGGGCCGCACAAAATCAGGACAGGGAGCATAAATGGCCCCAGGCCCACACTTTGAACACCCCTGATTTAGTATTTTTAACCCTGCTTTTTCTAAAAGGACTTTTCATAAGCACCCAGTAAACTGGAGCACAGTAATTTAACTAAACCTTCGTGAGGATAAAAGTTTTTTTTCTGCTCTCATCTGCATTTGTCTTTCTTAAAACTGTACCAACCCTAATGTGATTTCTAAGTCAGCTTCCAGTGAGAAATAACTTGTCTTGAAGGCAGTTGTGCATTAACGAGTCACCTTTCTGTAACGATTGGATTATCTGAGTCATAAATCATGTACCTCTTGTAAAGACAAGGAAGCTGAACATTAACGTTATCGTTTTTGTTCCAGGAGAAAGAAGTCGTTGAGTGCATAAGAGTGGAAAACGAGCGGCTGCTTAGCGAGAGGAGGAAGCTGTTACAGCAGCTCAGTGAGGAGGATGACAACATGAAAAACATAAAATTAACAGCCTGTGTGTCTAAAAACAGGTGCAGAATCATCCACCGAAATGGAACATTATATTTTAAATTGTGATCAGAGGACATCTCCTACAGCAGAGCTAGATAATGCTGAAAGTTATAAGCTGTGACAGTGACACACGTGTACTTTCTGGTTTTGGTTTTCAGTGGTATAAAGAAGAATAATTAAAGAAATTATGTAGTTTCTAAGGTTGTGATTAGAAAATGCATCACATTTACGTGAGGATTTTAAATTTACACTGCCAGTTGTTCTTTGTGGCAGATTCTTCCAGCCCAGAAGTCTTGTTCTGATGTGTGTTTGTTTCCATCTCCAGGGTGCAGTATTTAGAGACAGAGAACAAGAATCTGGGGAACAAAGTTCTGCAAATGTCCAACCAGATTTCCACCCTGGAACGCAAGTTGCAGAACATGCAGTTTATGCAATTTGCTGAGGTAAATGTCACTGTTAAAAATCCGCAACTCAATAACAAACTCAGTTTAGAACAATATTAGTAAGAGGGGGTTTTATCAATATTAATAATTAAGAAACCTAATTTATGCAACATAGACCATTACACATTATATAGCACATTATATTTATCAAGACAAAGTTAAATGTGTTTTATTATTAAAGTTTTATTAAAATACATTGAAAAAAAGTTCCACAAGTCTTAGTAGACGCATTAAAGAAAAACTTTGTGCTACAGTCAGAATGAAAAGTTTAACGGAGGTAAAACTATTGAACAGATAAACAGAGAGAAAATTAAACTTCTAATTGGCCTCACATCAAAACGATCATTCAAATACAGAGTGAAAGTAAACTGAAGCATAAGTTTTTTAGTTTCTCGGTACTATTAAAAGTGGGCGAGAGTTTGAAAATTAGTTTAAAACTAATTTATATTGCAAAACTACTGCTTTTTTTTTTTTAGGGCAAATTCTTGTCAAAAATACTGACTACGATTCTGTGCAGTGAAAACCACAAAAGCTAATTAGTTTTTATTGGGATTATCTAAACGAATCTGAATTTTCCAGAGTAAAAAGTTATTTTATTTCATAGTAAGTATGATGTAAATATAATAAGTGAATAATATCTAATATTTTATTAATTATGCATTACATAAGACTAAATAAGGAATAAACTAACTTTTGAATTTTAACCAGTCATTTTTCCTTTCATTCACATTTGAAGCTGTGTACTGTTTTGAAGTTTCGTTTTCTTTGGGCTTTTTTTTTTTTTTTTTTTTTTGCTTAGTTCTGTGCTGTGGATTCTGATCAGATATGTTCTAGACGGTGTTTTGTTTGCTTACCGTTATGAAACAGAAACATAAAGGCATCAAATATTTATCCAAAGTGTCACAAATTATGTTGTTAGCCAGATGAATAATTAATAGCAAATCTCATGTTTTGGTTTGACTTCATTAGGAACTTCAGAAAATGTCAACTCTCCCACAGAAACTTTCGCCTGTGTCGGTTCAGACAGCGAGGTGAGCCTGACTCTGAGTCCAAACTAGCTGGTCAAACGTCTGATATTCTGGTGAAATAAATATAATGTTTGTGTGCTTTCTGTTTTTAAAGGATGATGCTGTCTGAGATTCAGGACTTTTCGGAGGCTCCTCCAGAGTGTGACACCAAGCAGTCAGATCTGACTTTCTCCCCTGATGGTTTAGCCTCAGTGGCCTTGACTCGAACCACAGAGCAAGGCTACCTCAACCTCACTTCACTCCAGAGTCTCTCAGACAAGTCAAATCCAGATTCTGGTCTCGTTACCTCTGAAAATACAGCTCCCTGAGCTTTTCTATCTAAAATATGATAAAACTGCACTGAAACTATTGTGTTCGCCTTTTAATTTAAGTTATTTGTCCTGTGTTTTTCCACCACAGTTTGTGAGGAGCGGTCATAGGGAAATCATTTGGACTTCATCTTACCGCCACCATCTGATATTAATGATTAATTATGTAACAGCAGGAAAAGAAAATTTCCACTGGGTTTCTTTTTTTGCTAAAACTAAGAGCAAAAAAAAAAGAAACAAATTAAATGAGCTCCACTGTGGTTGTGACCTTTTTCTTTGAGCACTTCCTGCACTGCTATGTTTATGCTTTTTCAAAAACGACAAAGAAAAGATGAAAACATTGTCATATTTTATTTGTTTCAAAGGTTTTGCATGCATATAATTCAAGCTGTCTTAGACAAAAAATTGATAAAATTCAAAAGTTCCATAAATACGAAAATATGATGCAGACTTCAGTGCATTATTTGAGGTTTCAGTGCAAAAGTTGAGCTGCCTGAGTTGAGCTGCAGTACCAAAAACACAGTTTCACTACCAGTAAATAATCACAATAATTAAATATGCCATGAAATTATTAGTTTTATAAAATCCATTGTCACATGTGTCTCCATAGCCTATCAAGAGTTTTACTACAAAAAGTTTTTACTCCCTGACAGATTTATTCAGTCTTGCAAACTAACAAACTAGTTAAAAGCAGAAACAATTTCAGTATAATAGATGGGAAAAAAACTGTCAAATACAAACTGCCTCTTATGAAAAAAAAACTGTATGAATGTCAACAGAGATCTTTGATCTCAGTGAGTTTTATCCTGGTTAAATAAAAGTTTAAGAAGGTGATGTAGGAAGCAACTCTGTAGTAGGTCAATCATACAGGGGGAAGAAAAGGAGGAGTAAATTTCCACTAAAAATCTCTGAAATTTTGAGATCCCCAAAATTTACTAGAGTAAAATTTAACATTTCTGAGCTTGAAAAGTTGAATATTTTCTGAGTTTCAAGAATAAAAATATTGTCAACTTTTTTCTAGAAAATTTCTGAGCTCAAAAAAAAAATTTTTTGTGCAAGTGTTCAACTTTTGAGACTCAGAAATTTCAGAATTTTTATAAGAACATTTCTGAGATTAGTCCCAGAATACAATTTTTTCTAACAAATCTGACTTTTCACGCCCATTAATTGCCATGTTTTTTCTAGAACATTTCTGAGATTATTCACATAATTCGATGTGTTTTGGTGAAAACATACTCCTTTTTTGACTGTGTATAACCACAGTCAACTGCAACCAATGGAGATCCAAATAAAATAAATTAGAGTTATCGATCACGTCCTCAGGTTGTAGTAGTCTTTGGGTGCCCACAGCAGCCGGTACACCTGTATGTCTCTCCTGTAGCCGATGCTGGTGTCCCAGCAGTACTCTGGAGAGAGAACCCTGCTGGGCTTGTGAAGCCAAAAGTACCTGTTCAAATGACTCTCGTCGTGCCACAAGGCCTCCACTTCGTTCTCCTTATCCGCCAAGATGCTGCGGTAGCAGGCGTCCGTCAGCGCCTTCATGCTCCTCCAGGAGCCTCCGAAGACAGCAGCGTGGTAGTAGAAATCCCCAGTTTTCATGAACGCATTGGATTTCGGGTTGTGGTCGTAGGTGAACAGCATCTTTGGGAGGTGATAGTAGTGGGCGTGAAGCAGAGCCACTGAGTCTCCCAGAGCTTCGGGGCCAAATCTGCCGTTGAACACTTGATCGACGTCAAAGCAGAAGACGTGCGTGGCGTGGTGGCGGATATCCGACTCGATCACGTCTGATATCGCCTTCATCCTCATCATGGAGATGTCCTGCCACCGCGTGTGTCTCTCCACTTTGATTACTTTCAGGTGCCGATTGGGGGCGAGCTTGACGTTCGGCACTTTCTCAGGCGTGTCTGTAAACACGTAGTATGACACGGGCAAACTCGACATGAAGTATTGCTCTGATGAGTTCAGGAAAGCCTCCAGGTATGCATCCAGGTACCTGCAGAAACAAAGATGTCAGCCTTTATCTTCCTGTGGTGGAAACCAGGATGCGATCTAACGTTAGGACTTGGTAATCAGTCAATAATATTGCCATGTGTCTCATATGGATCAATATTCACATGATGTCACACTCCTATGGAGTTGCTACGGCAACAACGTAAACAAACCACATTCTCTGTCAGCTGTGATTTTGTTATGAATAATTATGATTTTGCTCCATTTTGTCAGACAGACTGAGACTGAGAAGTCAGATAAGTTTCCCACTGGTGATCAATGACCATTTAAACCACTGTGTGCAAAAATGTGTTGGTAGAAATTCATTATTAATGTGTTTAGGAGCCTGATGATTAAATTAAATTTAGTATTTTGTTTGTTTGCATGTTTGTAATCATTATACTGTAGTTTTAGTTCTGTCTGTTTTTCTTCAACGTCACATCGTTTCACACCTGCACCTCTCATGGCAAGCCAAGCTAGTTTGGTAGCATCGATCAACTGAGTACAGTGTTTTTCAAAGTGGGGGACCACAAGGGGGCGCTGTGGGAAAAAAAACTTAAATAAAATAAATCTCGTGCATTTTTAAATCTTACTTTTTTCATCATAATTTTTGTTTATTGTTATTCAATCAGTTTCTAAATAAAACATATGATAAAATTATTGATTTAAATGTTATTTAATTTTCTGATGGAAAAGTTACTGACGAGAGAAAGACCAAAGGAACTGTCCAGCTGTGGGGAACACTGCTGCAAAACATAGAAGAACTAGGGGAATAACATTTTATTTGATGTGATAAATATAAAATATTACATCTTTACTTATAATCAAAAGAGGGGATTGTGACCAAAATTTGTAGCATCTGGTAATAAAGTCATATTATCTGACAATGAAAATTTTCGCCATCTAAAATTAGCATGAGGCAGCGTTGAATAAATGTGGTAATTATTGGTTTTATTAATTATTATTTTGTAGCATTTTCTGTGGGTTTGCAAAGTACGTCCCCAGCCAGAGTTTAATGCTCTTTGGGAAGCCCTGAACTCTTTAGTTGCCTAGCAACTAACTCACTCTTTGGTTACCTAGCGAGTAACTTGCGCAGCAGTAGTTTAAGGTTTTGTCACAATGTCTCCTAACTGCTTAAAAATGAAAAGGAGTGAAAGGAGAAATTAAGTACAACAGCTGGAGAGGAAACTATGGATCAAACTGGAAAGGTTATTCAACTAGTGTGGAAGTATTTCAAATATTTAGAACAAAAAACAACAAACTAATCAATAATTATCAATACTGACTGATATGAAGCCTTTACATTGTGTTTTGTTGCTCGGCCTTGTCTAACATTCATTTGAAAACCAACCTGCCGACTGCAAACACAGTCAAGGCGACAGAAGATCCTTTGTTTCTGTGTATCTGGTCATAGTGACTGGGATTAAACATTCCCTCCCAGATGATGGGAGCCTTCCAGGAAGTGCATGTTTGCACATCATTTCGAGACCTGAAACAAAGGAGGATCTTGAAGTTTGTACAAAAAAAACAATAGTGCATGGAGAGTTTCCTCTGAAGCAGTTTGCAAAGAGACATTTAGGGCTCTTTGCAAACTGCTTCTAGTGTTTTGCTATCGTGTGTTGGGTTGAATTTGATTGGACGCAATTGTTTTGAATGTTTCTCATTTTTAGACTACTTTCTGTACAGTGGAGCTGCCGTTTGAACGTCGTTAGAGAACTTGCCAAGCTTATGAAGTGTTAAGATATTTTTTCTGAAGGCCTCAAGATAACTTTTTGGTCTTCACCTGAGCAGTTAAACTAAATATCTACACTATAAAAAGGCCAAAAATCTTTCAAGAATTATGATGTTCTCAACATGTATATTTAATGTTATATGTCTAGTTGTTAATTTAGCTTCTTTAATTGGTATTCCACACACAAATTACCTACTAATTACATTTCTTAAAATAAGTTTTACAAGAGCTGACCTTCAATTTAATGTTTATGTTAATCGAATTTTGTTAATCTAAATGCCAGTCTTGCACTTCTCACAACATGAACACAAGAAAAACCACCTAAAATTACTCTTGTGCAAGTCATTTAGGTGGCAGCAAGTATGAACTGCAGATAAACTTGGTGTTTGGAAACTGCAGATGAGAAATGCTTGTTTCTCATGAAGTCTGTTATATGCAGAAATTGAGGTTTAGACGTCTTACCAAAGGTCAAGGCTTGCGTCTGCACTGTTACCTGACGTCAGCATCTCTACATTTTCCAAAGTGCATTTGTCCATTGGAATGAGTCCAATTAAGAATCTGAAATCAAAGAAAATTTGCTTTTTACTTTAAATTTTGAACTAATATTGATGCATTATAAACTCTAAAAACTTGTACGAGATTACATGTTGTTAGCTGATGTGCTTATAGGCAAAAAAGTTCTTAGTTTTCACTGAGTCTGAATCTGATCTCTGTGGCTTGATTGGTGAAAATCTAGTCTAGGATTTTAATTTTACCTTTATTATGTGATGCAAAACAAGGGCAAAATGGTGTCAATGAAACCACGTTTACCTTCACATGAGTAATAGTCTCCAGTACAGACCTGACAAGTTAGTCAGGTCTCCTAACACCATTGTAATCATTTAATAACTCACCGAACTGATGGAGGTGCAAAGCACATGAAGGACGTTGCAATCGGAAATAAAAACAGGAATTTCAAAATTTTCTTTGACCTCTGAATGCTCCTGTGGTGAGAAAAGACGTTAAAGCCCCAGACAGTGTCAAAACCCCCCCAAAACAAATGAACAGTGGATATAAAAAGTTTACACGCCTCTGTTGATGTACCAGGCTTTTGTTATTTCAAAAAAATGACTATTAAAAATGACTTTTTTCACTTTTAAAATTAATTTGTTTCAGGGGGGGAAAAAAAAAAGTGCTGCAAAAACTGAGCTGGTTAAGTTAGGATACGTTGTTAAATCATGGCTCTTAACTGGGAGTCTATCAACTGGATTTAATGGTATTTACAAAACATCTGCAAATATATCAGATTGAACTTGACTGATTTTGTCAACATCTCAGATTGTGTTGCAGTGGCACTTTAACTGGTATCTGTAAACTTTTGCAATATGTTTAAAGGTAGATAATGACAGAGAGACATTTACCCACATTGTTAGTTGTTTGTTGACTGAAGAAGAGAAGAAAAAAGACTGAAGGCTGAAGGTGATGGAAACCGTGGATTATGGCACAAAAATGCTGGAAGAGAAATATTTTATGAGAGCTGAAGTTTATTCAATATTTCTAACAAAAAGGTAACAAATACATTTATTTACAAAGAAGATTAATTTACTATTAATAATGAATAATAATACCAAAACATTTTATCAATTTAAGTTTCCAATTTATAAGTATCTGACATGGTTTAAAAGAAGAAAAAAATCCCATTTAAACTGTTAGGATATTTTCAGGTTGCAACACAAAGAAAAGAAACGGTGGAAGAAATCGTAGCTGTTGTGAGAAAAACAACGTTTACGTCCAAACAGGTTTGAGTGGTTTGGGTGGTTGCGTCTGTGCTGTGCACGGCTGGCTTTAAAAGGATTTCATTCAAGAAGGATGACTCAATTCACAGAAAGATTAAAAAGGCAGCATTGAGTGAAGGTTCTGAGAAAAACCTCATCAGGAGAAGAGCATCATGGGTAATGCAGTGACGCAACAGAATAACATACAATAGAATCTATAGTATAGATTATAGTTTTAACTAAATGTTTTACCTCTGGTTCTTCTCTAATCAACCTGACAGTGAAAGACAAAATGCTCATTGAAATTAATAATGCAGAAGTTATACACTGTAAAACATTTGAAGGTGGTTTAACTTGAAAATGAAAGTCCACCTGCTGCCTTGAAAATGTAATTTAAGTCAGCAAGAACATTGTTTTGATTTTAACTCAGAAATTAAAGTGCAAGAGGTTGATTTAGCAACAAGAGACAAGTTTTCTAAGTTCATTAATCTTTAATTGTGAGTTTTCCGTAACCCTAAGCATTCTGGGAAATAGTTTCCACTCCTGTCTTTTTCCTCTTTCAGTTTTTTAAAGTGCTAACATAAAAACTCTAGTTTATTAAACTCTTGGAGGTTTGACAAAATTAATAAAACCTTAACACAACTTACTACTGTAAGTTTATCTGTCACAAACTCACATTTAATTTCAAAATCTAAAACTCGCTGCATTTATTTGACTTAAATAGTAGAAGACAGTAGACAAAACTAAATGCTCACATGTTTGACAGTTGATGTGCAAATAACCTGATGCAAATAGTTTTTTTTTTTTTTCTCTCTCCTCAACACACTAATCCTGAAACGTCCTTTCAGGCCTGTTGTTTATAAAATAACATAATTATTCAAATTCATGCATCACATTTATGTACTTTATGCAGGGTTGCAGAGACTGAAATAGTAAGAAACCCTCCTATGTTATAATGTCTCTAGATAAAAAGAACAATTTGCAGTGATTGTCAAAATACCTGAGATTGGACAGAACTCCCCACACCCCTAAATTAGAAGAATTAACAGTAAGATAATCTCAGTGCGGTGAAGGAATAAATATCGACCTGTTTTGTTGTGTGTGAAATTGAGCCGCAGTCACAAAAAGGGGAACTTCATGAGCCTCAGAGCAGTGAGGCTCCATGGTGACGGGCCATGTTTTAAAATTAAATACTATTTACTTATCCTACTCAGTGAATAGTCAGAAAGTTGTTTTTCTTTACAGATTAATGTAGAACGTAATCATTTTAACATTAATGGAGAAGATTCATTTCTTATTGGAAATAAGTTTATTATAAGAACACAGAGATTTGCTCTTAGGATGATGCAACCCAAGGGTGGGGACAAGTGTAAGAAATAAGTATTTGAGAAAATAAGGCCAATAAGTCTATTTAGTAATTCACGTAAATGTCTAAAACCAACAGGATGAGACGTTGGTACAAACCATGAAGGTGCTAAGCTGTTTTGTTTTATGAAAAATGCTTGAATCTTTTTCCTTCTATGTCTAATCACAACAAGTTATAAACATGGATCAGTTACAATGATCCATACTAAACTGTATGAGTTATATAATTGACAAGTCAAAATTGTAGATAACTGAAGAACTGAATGCTAAAAATATCAATAATGAATTAATATTGAACAATGATATTAATGATGGGATTGGAAATGTATAAAATGTAGTGATTGGTAAGATGGGGAACAGAAAGTGACTCAGATGTTTGGTGAGAAAAAGGGAAGTTGTTTAGGACGGAGAGGATAGGAAACGCTTTCAACTCCAAAAAAGAAGAAAACTCTTCTTCTTTGGAGAGGGATGATTTGAATATTAGAAGTCAGGTAGGGTTTCCTCCAAACCATATAAAGCTGAAGCACTCGCTAATATTCGGGGGTTTTGTGCCATTGGGTGGTTTCATGTTCACATCAGGGTTTTTAGAGAAGAACTGAGCCTAAATCAGACAGAGGAACTGGTTTCTGAATATCAATTTACTCTCATGACTGCTGCTTCGCGTAGGTTTGTTTTGTTTTGTTGGATCCAAGAACTTTCATAAGTTGAAGGATTTTTCAGTTAGATTCTTGGGGCTACATCTGGATCAACCCCGGAAAGGGGTTTCCATGTAGTATGAGCCTCTCTCTCTGTCTCTCCTTACAAATTTATTATATTCAAAAACTCCACTGTTATAGAGTGACAGAGTGAGGACGTGAGGGTTTTATCGGTTTTTATGAAAGTACATGCACCGATTTAACAGATTTTATGTAGTAAACCAACATAACTTCGGTATTACTCAAAATCTTGATAACAGAGCCTACATTTTTACTGGACTTTGCACAAATGATGCTATCAGTTTCTTGCAATAAAGCTCATCTTCCCTCCTGCAGAGCCTCAAAGAACATCTGTTTTCAAGTTTTGTTAGTCCCAGCTGGGTTTAATCCTGATTTCATCCCACCGCATGATGCTGACACCACCATAAGCTATAACTTACTCATCCATCCACAAATCATGTGGAAAACAAAGAAATGGGGGCTTTCTTCCAAAAATAGCTTTCAGTTTTTCTACTGAGGTATACAGTCCAAATTCAAGACGCAGATTAATTCGATACTAATCCTGAAACGTCCCTTCAGATGTGTTGTGTCAATTCATATAGGAAGAATTGTTGATTTGACCTAAAAAAAAGTTTAAAATATTCTATTGTATTTAATTTGTGATGTCTATTTTTATGAGCAGGGTTGAATCACAAACAAGATGAAAAATGAAATGGTTCATTTTTCACAACTTCACCTATAGAGTTGACTGTAGATGAAGTTGCCGTTTAAAACGGTACCAGTCTGAGCGAAGAGTCAAGCTCATGTCTGACCTGAAAGTGTGTCAGAACCACAAATGACTCACAGAACCATTTTTAGTCATGCTGAAACCGCAGCCGGTTTTGAACTGGATTGTGCACGATGGAACGATAAAACAAGTTTATGTCGGTGAAACATAGGCACCAAACTGCCTTAAAAATTCAGGTTCAAATGAAAATCATGAGAAATAATAACAAAAGCTGCAAAGACGTGAGGAATTAATGCATGTGTAGCCTGTTGCATCTGTCCTGCTTCAAAAAGGATTTACTCTGTACAGAAGTCTGAAGTGATACGCAACTTAATGTGAAGATGTTCTGCAGACTTTGAATAAATTTGGTCTGACTGTTTATCAATGTCGCTTTTGAAAGTTTATCATGGCACACACTTGCATACAAGATAGTCCGTTTATAAAAGCAGCTTTAAATGTTGTGAAGTGCAAAAGAAGACATTCAAAAGGCTGGACAAAGCAACATTTCCAAAATAAAAGCAGCATATTTACATTTTGTGTGCAGAATTAAAATAACTTGCCATACTTTTCTTCAAAATCATTTAGATAGTAACGTTGCTTAATCTATTTTTCTTTTTTTCTGAGGGTGTTGCAATAGCTACTCAACGAGAGAAAAAACATCTCCAAAATAGTTTATTATTTTTTATTCTAAATAAAAGCAGTGGATTTTGCCTGCAGCATTAAAATTACTTGCCATAATTGTGTGGAAAATCACTCAAATTCTCTTTAAATATGTCATTGTCGGGTTTTCTATTTTGTTTATTTTGCAGTATATATATTTTTTTAATTATCTTAATCTAAACCAGCCTGTTGTAAGTGTGACTGTATCTTTCGGGGCTTTGCAGGGCAGGAAGTAGGAATAAAGGAACATTAAAGACCGTCTGTGATGTAATCTGGATTAAAGCATATTTAAGTGTCTAAACAAAAAGACTGCAGAGCGATTGCTCGAGGCTACTCCATTTTTCAAAGAACAACATGAGTCAAAATGCCGATTTTGACTCAAGTTATTAAATCTACAAACGTTTATTCAATAACAATTGTCAGATTCCTGTGAAATGTATTTTAAACTATATATCACATATGCACCATTTTGTTTCGTGAAAACCCCAATAAACAACATCAAAGTTTGACGAAATTGTAAGTTAAGAGAAATCAGTCGGGTATTTTACTGCACGCTTTGTTTTTGCACGTTTGTTGACGTGAGACTGGAACTTTTTCTAACACCCCAAACATAGGAAATAACAAAAAGTATGTGCGCCAAGTTTGATTTCTATTGATCGATTTTTCTGATTAATAACTTTTAATTTTAGGCAGACGATGGACAGACCGATTAGGCTCATGTAAAAAAACACAATACTTAAACATTTTAAAATGTAATAAAAATGTAGCCTACCTGGATGTTTCTCTTGTGAATCCAAAACGCTTCACATGTTAAGCGCCACGGTGCATAAGACTCCACAGTGTGTCTGTGGAAGCAGGTTGTCCTTACAATATTCTAATTTACATGTCACTCCCTTTTCCCGAAGGCCATTACTTTGAAAAAGGGAGTGTGCAAAAGACATGAAGCCAGCGCCCTGCTGTTCTCAGCTCCAACGCACTGATTCACACTGATAGCGATGATTATTATGGGAATAATACAGTTTAATATCTGGCATATTTACGCAATTCATGTTGATCAATATGCATTGTCCTCTTTCTATTCAAAAGTAATAATAATGATAATAATAAAACTATGAAAGCATTATTATTATACTATATAATAATTAGATATATAACATATTAAATTATAATAATACATATTAACATATATATATTGTACTATATCAAATTGTATAATAATAAATGTAAATTTACTAGCTGTGCAGGTGAATATTTTCTGCAGGTTTTTGTCGCTCATGGCCAATTCCAGATAAAGGTTTTACTATTTATAGCAGACTCTGTTAGCCTTTTTTTTTTTAATAAAAAAAAACAACCCCGACAAGCCTAAAGTATTACCACATCCTGAAAGAATAAGATAATGACCAACAACCTGCACGATGGCAGAAAATGATTTGACATCGCTTTGTTGTGGGGGAGGGAGTGAACAGAAACAATGGGTTTCTGTGGTTAGTCCCTCAGAAACGTAAAGAAAACGTGTTTATATGTCAACATGAACAGAGCAGGTTTCAGTTTTCAGCCTTTTGTCAGTGAGTAAATAAGTTAAGCGCGTCTTGACAAAGAGGACCGTCGCTTCTTTTCCGTCATTGGAGCGACGCCTTGGTGTTTCATCTCTGTGTCAGAAACTTAATTAAAGCAACATTTCTCTACTCATACTTCATCATAACTTCATTATCCTTATACAGGATTTTTTAATTTTTATTATTGACATTGACTTGTATGTAGTAAACAGGTAGAAGATGTAAAACTGTTAGATTACCCCAAATTATTTATAATCGCTGAATGTCAGAATAATAAGGGAAAGATGGATGTTTTGGCAACACTTTATTTGAAAGAGTGTTGCATAAGACTGACATGACAAAACATCTGTTATGAACACATTTATGACTGTAAATGGCACTTTTAATTCAAAGCCGTAATAAAAGTTGCGTTAAAAATCCATTAAAAGTGTCAATTTTAGGCCATTATGCTATTAGGCTGACTTGTATTTGATCTCCAGTGTAATCAGCAAAGTGTCCCGCATGCTCAGGAAAGGGCGCAATAACGACAAATATAGAGAGTTTGCCCAGTGTTTTGCCAACCACAATTAAGAAATGGTGGTCAATGTTTGCGGAAGTAAACGTGGATGCCAACGGGGTATGGCAAGCCGTTTTAACATAAATTCTGTTTCGTCTGACTGTCCGTAATTACATTCTAGATATTTAAAAATGCATCTTGACTGGACAAAACTACATTTTGACTATCCGGAATGGTAATTTAAGATATCTGCATTTACATTCTGACTATTAAGAATAATAATTCAAGATATCTTCAATTACATTTTGACGAGTCAAAATTCCTTTCAAGATGTCTCAAATGACGTCACTGGATCCGTCATTTGACGGGACACATCCCTAATTACAATTTAAGATAGCTTGAACTTAATTATGAATAGTCAAAATTACAATTTTAGATATCTGAATTAAGAATTGTGCGGAAGACCCTTTGTGCTGTCCAAACAGTTGCCTGCAGAATTTTATGTTTCCTGCAAAAAAAACTGTCAGTAAATGCAACCAGTGATGAAATAGTTACTTTGAAAAAGTAACTTTAATCAGATAGCTGATTACTCCTTGAAAAAGTAACTTAGTTAGATTACTGACTACTTGGTTTGGAAAGTAACTAAGTTACATTAAAAGTAACTTTTTTAGTCACTATCAGCAGCTGCTAACAACAACAACGCTCCACCACTTGTGAAAGTTATATTGATCTTTGCCAAAACTCAATTGTAAGTTATTTTATAATGGTAACAACAACAATGTGTCTCCACTCATAAGGTTGAACTGAAGAGGAGATTGCTTAATGGTTACAACATATATATTAAAAAAAACATTAGTAATTTGTATTCTGTCCTTAACAGATGTGCTGAACTGCGTTAGACAGATAGCGAACAAAGAACTCCAAACGTT